>JASGAU010376141.1:0-11753 GCA_030220045.1 Australoheros facetus
CTTTCAGCCATGAACCCCATAAAATCCCATTCTGCTCTATCTAAATATGGCAGGACTCATAAAGACTGAAGCACTCAGAGAAACCAGTCTCAGCATCTTCCACTCAAGAATAAATCTTGCCCAAGGGTAGGAAATCTTTGCTCAGTCACTGTTGGTATTTTTGGGAGCAATACTGATTCCATATTTCATGAAAACAGACTGAATCCCATCTACGCTCGTATAGATCTGTCTGAATTTTTATTCATTTTCCTGACAGAACAGAATTAGATGCTGGCAGGTTTGCAAAATGATATTGGTACACTTATTCTACTCTAATTGAATTAAAGGTTTTTGCCTGACTTGACTTGGGTTCATACTTTTTCACTGTTTGCTGTGGTCTATGAAAACATCCTTTTATCCTGCCTTGGAGCGTTTAACATATTGAGCCATGTCCAGTGCCATCAATTCCTTTATTAGGTTACATAGGCTCTGAGAGAGAAAAGGAATCCCTGCCTGTTATAATAGCCTCTGTATGCTATATTAGGTCCAAAAGACATTTTAGTAATTTCACTATAAGCCTATAAAATAGGATTTAAGCCACGCAGAGAAAGGGGAGGGAGCGAGCTCTTTCATGCTTTTTGCTTTTTTGCCGGACTCCTGTAAGGCTAACTTCTTCCACAAAGGCTGGAATTTAAGCAGACATTTTTGTAAACATTTCTCACTTCCTGCCTGATGAATAAAAAAACAACTTGTAGCACTTAAACCTGTCCTTAAGCAGATATGTTGAATTAGTAATACCCTTCTCCCCACTGCCTGTCAACTTTTACATCTCCCATGCTGACAAATTCCGCTTCAGGAACCACTTTGGTGAAATTTAAATCTTATATATCCACTTGGTTATTAACCTGATGAAAATGAAGTTGACAATGTCCATGAAAAATGCATTTTATTCTCCTGACTGATTGAGTAGCGTGAATCAGAAGCACATGCATCAGAACAAGCTGTGCAGCCCTCATAGCATCATCCTGTTCTTCTTGTCATGATATACATTAAGAACGTGTCCAATTAGCTCAAGTTTAATCTTTTATTTCTCAAAGTGAGGTATTAGAGAGAGGTCTCGGGGGGCACTTAGCAAAAATGAGAAATTGATTGATTTTTGTTTTCAGTTAATTTGCTAGCAGAGATACCAATTAAAGAATATGAGAAATATTGTGCCAATCTACAGAATATTGCAGTGGAAGGGAGCCATGAGAGTGCTGTGTGTCTGTGATTGTGTGTAATTTATACAAAACAGCTGTGCACCTTTTAACAGAACAGTGCTGGTGATATATTCATTTTGTGTTGCCTCACAAATGCAGTTATTTCTAGATTTTTTTAAATTTATTTTTAAATTATATAAGAGTCTAGCATTTGTTTATCCACTTAATAACCCAGAAGAGAAGCTGCAATTTGAGAAGTAGTGATACTCTTGTTGCCAGTTGCTTTCTCTTTCACATGCCTACATGTGACGTAGCTCTTTTATTGAGGGGAGGTTCACTGCCCCAAAAGAGAAGAAATAAAGGACTGGTTCATCCAGTGTCACAGTCTCACAGTGGATGCAAGAATAAAGTGCATGGAATAAAGCACTGTATTAACATGGCTCTGAGTGTTTAATAAGACTAGAAAAAGTGCTGCTGTGTATATAAAAGAGGACTCTATAGATTGTCTGCCTCCCACTCATCACTGCAAAGTTTGTCCAAACTGTAAAGGCTAGTAAATTTTAAAGACACAACAGAATAATAAACTTTTAAAGAATTTTCAAGTTCAGTTCAAACTCTGAGAACAAGAACAAGGGAATCATTCAACATCAACACTATGCCAAACTAGGCGAAACTGGTAAGCTGCACATAGATGAGTAGGATCTGTTATTTCATGGTGTTCAGTGTCATTTATGTTTATTTTGATGTTCTCTTAAGTATGGTTAGAGCCTACAATATTAGACCGAACCAAAATCATCTGACAGTGCCCTGGGAGGAAGTGCTTTGCATCGGTGAGGAGGAGGAAGTGTTGTTTTTTTTTTCTTTTCTTCTACAGGTAGAAATCTCTGGCAGACCCAGGCTCAGCAACAGCCATCTATCATGGGATACAGAGATGATTGCAAAAGAACAGTATGGACCATGAATAACAAACAGGACAAATCCGAATCTATGACGGGGCGAGAGAGGAGACAAGGTTAATAATGTGCATAGGGAGTGAGAAGAGGGGAATGGAAGAGAAGTCCTGAATGCATCATGGGAAGGCCCCCGCCATCTGAAGGTATAACTGCATAACTAAAGGATGGTTAAGGGTCACTGATTCAACCCTAACTTTATTTAAAAAAAAGAGGTTTTAAGCCTATTTTTTAAAAATAGACAAGTGGTCTGTCTCTTGAACCCAAACTGGGAGCTGGTTGCACAGCTCTGAGAGGGGCCTCAGAGATCTGCCTTCTATTGTACTTTTAGAAACTCTGGAAACCCCAAGTAAGCCTGCAGTCTGAGAGCGACGTGCTCTACTGCCATAATGTGGTACTCTGAGGTCTTTACAATACTGTTGGACCTGATGTCAGGGGGAAAAGAGCTGTCTGGCTCATTATTCTCACAAATCCTTTGGGTAAGGAACTGTTCGAATCGTCACTGAACTGCTGAATCTTATTCAGTCATTGGATCTTTGGGGTTTTCTCTGTGATGTTGTATGGATTTTTACCACATCGTGCCCTGAGGTAAATATTGTGAGTTTCTGCAATATAAATAAAAGGATTGAATTGGCCTTGAACTCAGTCTGTGTGGCCAAATTATTTATCCTGTTGACTGACTCTATTGAGCGGTTAACAGTCCTCCAGGTGAGTTCATGGATAAAGAAAGCTTGTTCCACCAGGTGAAGTTGGAAATGTCTTTTAAAAAAAAAAAAACTCCAGTGGGTGAGGAGTGTTTCCTTCCAAAAATAGGAAGCTTGAAATCTCAGCTGCTGGCCAAGTAATCACTGAGTCATTGGCATTGATTAAAGCCCTACCAAGCTCTCACAGATTATACTTGTTTTGTGCCTTTGGGGTAGGGAAATGTTATATCCCCTCTGAATATTGGAACACAGAGGTCTGTTTGCTTTGTAATTAATTAGAAAAATACAAGAATAAAAATGCATAAGCACTAGTGATGTAAGAAAGGTTCATTACTTGAACTGTCTTGGTAAACTTAAAGAAATATCTTTACTAAAAGGCGTGAATTTCAGCCGAGGATTAGAAGCCGTGAGCTCACTACACTCCCAACCCAGCGTGTGCTCGGCATTGGATAAGGTGGAGGCTGAAAAGGTTCAATTTAGTACTGCTTTAGCTATAAGCACTTAAGAGTGCCAGTGTTTGTTTTTCACATTAAGTTACTCAGTGAGGCACATGTAATTTTCTCACAGTGGGGGGAAAACTGATTGGTAAAGCCAGAGCAAATTGGAGTAAGAATAATAAAGTTCCAAATTCTTTGTATCTGCTGTCAGTGATCACACAGCTTTTGAGTGCCAACCTTAAAGAGGCTTAGAATAATGAATTAGTCATAGAGATCTCTGAGGACATGAGGGAGGAGAGTTTGGCCTAAATGCACAAGTCTATCAGTGGCAGATAACGGCTCACACAATTAAAAGTTTTACATAGACTTCATTACTCTAATTCTGAAATACTTGAAATCCATTTTATTGCATGGTGAAGGTTTGCTTTGCATCAGACTTTTTTTTTTTTTTTTACATTTTTTTTAATGGCTTGAGTTAAAGCGTTGTCACTTTTATTTACTTGTGCCTGTGTTCATTTGCATATTTATTTATTCATTTGACAAGGAAAAACAGGCAATTAGTTAGTATCCTATAATTAGAAGGAAAGTTAAGGTTCATCTGCATTCCCTCGGCAGGTGGTCCAAAGACTGACTACATTAGCTGAGCAGAAACAAGATGGGCCAATACCGGCTGGATGAGATGACTGTAGAGTTTTACTTATATAGCCAACCATTATCATGTTAGGCCAACACTGGCCTCCTGCCTATGAACACAGATTACATTGGCCCAGTATATAAATGGTTGGCTGGATCTGGATAGTCTTTTAATTAAAAGTTTGTCTTGGTTGCTGTTTACCTATAAAATACTGAATGAATTCCAGCATCCAACAAACTTAATGAAGTAAATGCGACATTAGTGTTATGCAGTTGCTGCAGATTTGTCGGCTGCAGATCCACGATGCCAGCCTCCCGTTCCACCACATCCCAAAGGTGCTCTGTTGGATTGAGATCTGTTCAGGAAACCAGTTTGACATGATTGGAGCTTTGTGACATGGCCCGTTATCCTGCTGTACACAGGCCTTAAAAGAGGTGAGGAGGGTACACTGTGGTCATAAAGAGATAGACATGGTCGCCAACAATACTCAGGTAGGCTGCGGCATTTAAATTATGCTCACCTCGTACTAAGGGGCCCAAAGTGTGCCAAAAAGGAAAAAAAAAGAAGTCATTTTTCCAGTGTTTTTATTGTGCAACATGCTGAGTCTGTTTCCTGTTCTTACCTGACAGGAGTGGTACCCGCTGTGGTCTTATGCTGGTGTAGCGCATGTGCTTCAAAGTTTGACATGTTGTGCGTTCAGAGGTATGTTGTGCATACCTTAGTTGTAGCGAGTGGTTATTTGACTTACTCTTGCCCTTCAATCAGCTTGAAGCAGTCTGACCATTCTTCTGACCTCTGGGCGAAAATGCTGTGCTGATGTCAAAAGAACTGCCGCTCACTGGATATTTTCTTTAACCGCTCTCTGTAAAGCTCAGATGGTTGTGTGGGGAAATCTCAGTAGATTGGCAGTTCCTGAAATACTCAGACTAACCTGTTTGTCACCAACAACCATGTTCAAAGTCAGTTAAGTCACCTTTCATCCTCTTTCTCATGCTCAGTGTGAACTTCAGGAGTAGCCTTGAGCAGGTCTACATATCTAATGTGTTGAGTTTTTGCCGTGTGATTGGCTGATTAGATATTTACGTTAACAAGGAGTTGAACACACGTATCTAATGAAGTGGCTGGCGAATGTATGGCCTTTACAGGAAGTAGATAAAAGCTTTAAGGGATATGAGTTAACAGGCCCTCAAGTCCTGTGGCTGCCATTTTGTGCCCCCCCGCATGCGTGCAATTATTTGAACTTTGTGTTTGACTAGAAAAAAGAGCCACAGACAGGAGGGTTTATTTTAATTACAGCCACATTCTGGCATTTTCCACTTTCTGAAAGTATTTGTGTCATGCTCTGGCTTTTCTCATATTAATCTGGAATTAAATTTCTACACCGTCTTTGCTCGAGAGGCAGTGAAATTTAAGACATTAACTTGTAAAATGCCTTGTAATCGGATGAGCCAGTTTTGGACTATAGGATAACCTACAGTAGGCCAGAGATTCTCTGCTAGTTGGACTCCCCCATTAATTTAACTAATATCATGTTCTTATGATAGTACAGTGTTAATGTCATGAAAGCAAATCCTTCTCCATTACTATGATCCATGATTCCTTCACTTCTCATTTCATCCATACAATTAAAAAACAAACAAACAAAAAAAAACCTGCATGGCAGCTAATTTTCTTTCCTTTTCTTTTTTCTACTAAGCAGTCCGGGAAACAATCCCTCCTCCTTTCGTTCCCATACAGGACCTAGTCATTATAATCATGTGCTTCTTATTAACCCAATTAGCTGTCCCTGCCGCTGCATCCAGATGCCCAAATCCTTCCACTTCCAGAATGAGTATGATGATTGCCAAACTGCTGGGTTATGTTGCTGACCGATTAGGGGGGATCATTCCACTAATTAAGCATTAAATCCAGATGTCCAGAGCAAAAATCTTATCTTCTGTTTATTTAGTTATTTATTTTTGCCTTAATGCAGATAAGAGAGGAAACTCTTGCACTGTTCACAGGGACACTGCACCGTGGGTCAGTCCCCCATCTATGTTCA
This sequence comes from Australoheros facetus, assembly GCA_030220045.1. NCBI lineage: Eukaryota > Metazoa > Chordata > Actinopteri > Cichliformes > Cichlidae > Australoheros > Australoheros facetus. Next base: position 5,945 of record JASGAU010376141.1, read on the forward strand.
AGAAGTTTAGCCAAGCTGCTGGTGACAAAAATGGAAACCTAACTTTATTCAAATAAATTAGAAACTTTATCGATGGCCTTTCTGCAAGGTACTATTATTCTACTTTGACCTGAGGTCTGAGCAGTGGGTGTCCTGCTCTAGTGTGGCCATATATTGTACTAGTGTGTAAAAGATGGATGGCAGTTGCATCCTTTTTCTTTAAGATCCTCTCTGCCAAAATGCTCAGCTCGAGTCTTGAAAAATTAGATTTCGAAAAACAAATGGGTGGCATCATCATGACATGTATAGCCTGTGGATGATTGGTTGAACGTTCTGGCCGAGTCTATTTTATTTAGCTAATTTTATGGTCTGCTTTAAGAGTTCCACTCTAAATGGTTAACTTTCTTTTGAACAGTGTCACTGAAAACGACTGTCCTAAAGTCCTAAAGTCTGTTAAGCTCTGATGAACAAAGCAGTATAGAAGTTCCTGTTTCTGTGAGCTATGCAAGATATGTTAGCTGTAGTTGCTAGTTTTTCACTAAGGTATCCACTTGTTATATTGTGTACACTGATCAAGGCGTCACCAGGGTGTCCTTTATCGGACTACTTCTATCAAGTATGTGTGCTCTAGAGGTGAACCTTTTATTTATAATAAAATATCAAATCAAACCACTTGAAAAGTTGATGAAAATTTAGAGTTATTATGAGTTTCATTTATGACAGACCAGCCTTCTTCACTGTTCACTGTGGGCCAGGGTGCTTTAGTGATGCTCCTGATTATCATTTTGCAATAAGGGAGTGGAAACCTTCCTGGAAATCCTTGAAAAGGGGATTGAGAAGGCATGCGTTTCACCCTTATATTTTATAACTGCTATCTATCAAGATGTTGTTACAGAAATGATGTCTTTCAGACACTACTACATTGATTTTGAGTGTGAGAGTGTTGGTTTGGAGCCTTGTATAAAACTCTGATTAACAATCTTCAGAGAAAACATAAGTGCGGCTCAACTCTCCGATAAAACTGTTGCACTTTTGATCCCCTGGAGAAATGGGGGCGGGTATGAACTGAACCCTATCTGTCCTGCTGTTGGCTGTCCGTTCATTCATCTGGCTTTCTGTTTGTTGCACACGAATGCCTTCCCGAGATTTGCTGATTGGCCTAAGGGGTCTGCCGCAGCATATGTCTGTATATCATGCATCTTTGACACCATTGTTCACAATTCAAGCAAATGGCAAGTCTGGGACAGTGGTTCATCTTTGCAAGGAGGAGGCAGTCTTCCTCCCTTTTTTCCTGTTATTTTTCTGGCGTTTGGGAACACATTTTCTTTACTCTCCACACCAAACACATTGATTATTTTGGAGGACAAACTGTACTTTTTGTATCTTGAGATTACAAGTAGTGCAATTATTGATTTTTGAGAGACTGTTCTGGTACCTTGTGTGGTTTTAACCTTCTACCAGTGTTTAGATGAAGCTGGCTATTTACTGGACAGGCAGTGAATTAGGAGTGGATAACACAACCAGCCTGACTGGAGCTTAACATTACTTGTGATACCACTGTAGGTCTCCATGAGTCTGTGTAGACCTGCAACACTGACCTATACTATGACTTGGCAGAGAAGAGGTAGAGAAGAGATATCATGAATGACCCCCACTGATTGTAAAAACCTGATGGATATGGTGTATTCACACCCTGAGTCCTGTATGTGCGAACGTCCCACTGTGCTTTCTGGGGCTTGGTAATTAATTACTGCCAAAGTGTCAGCTGTCTGTTCATCCCTGACCTCTCGCTGTTGGAGATGTTGTAAGTTGTCAGTGGTGTGTATAGATTTATTCTTACAGGCTGAAATGGTTCATAAATATAAATGCACATAAACACAGACTTATAAGTAATCACTTATAAGTTTTGGTTAAATTATGATATAACCACCTAATCACTGTTTTTTTTTTTTTTTTGAGATGGTGTAAGTTTCCATCCATCCATTTTCTTATCCAATTTAGGGTCACAGTTGGAGGCTGTCCAGCTGTCATGGGGTGAAAGGCAGATTACACCCAGTCTGTCACAGGGCTGACACAGAGTGATGGACAACACACAGCCAATTTTGAATTACCGGTTAATCAAACATGGGTGTCTTTGGATTGTGGGAGGAAGCCAGGGAACCCGGGAGAACATGCAAGCTCCACACAGAAGGGCTCCAGCTGGCAGGTGGATTTGAATCAAGGACCTTCTCGCTGAGAGGTGACGGCACCACCCTGCCAACCTGATGGTGCGTGTGGGAGCATGAAATATGGGGACCCACTTTAATCTTTTCTGTTAATCACTTAATGTAGCAAAGGAGAATTGTGGGAAGAGGTTTCTTTCCTGGAGCAGTCTCTGCAGAGTTGAACTGAAATTCTGTTTTGTCTAAAAGACAAAAGTTTCTGTGTTCAGAACCAAAAGTCAAGTATAACCATTTAAATATGAATGTTGAGCAAACTCAAAACAAAAATGTATTTTCTCTTTGGCAGAATAAAATATTTACTCATACATCTCACTTCCTCCTCCAGGAAAAAAAAGAAAAAAGATCTGCTATACGTTCATTTTACCATTGTGCAAAGGCAAGAGGATGGAAATACTTTTTTTTTTTTTTTTGGGAAATCCAACTGAGCAACAACAGTCAACCATATAAGTCCACCATATTGTTGTGTTTAGATGTGTAGATATGTCAGCACGATCCCGAATGAATGATGGGAGCCCCAGCTTCCTAAAACAAGCACTCAGCCCCCCAGGGAAATCAAACAAGGTGCAAACTGTGAGAGCAAAACTGCCGGAGAATTGCAGTGTGACATTCAGCGCTGCTTGAGGAAATCATTTTTCATAGTGGTACAATAGTCCCCCCCTTTTTTTGGTTTGTTTGTTTGTTCAAAAAATGCATTCTGGGTGAAAATGACCAAGTGAGTTCATCGTGGCTGTCGCGCTTTTAATGAGGATTAAAGGGGAGTGATGCTCCATTTATGAATTCCCAAACAATGCTCGCATATTTGATAACAGTCACACCAACGTTTAGTTCATGAACTGAGCCAGACGCAGAGAGAACAAACAGTTTGAAGCCAGCTGTGCCATCACACAATCACCACTGAGTGTATTTGCTTAATTATTTGCTAAATGCTAATAGCCAAATAATTTGAAAGTGTATATGCCGCTGCAGGAAATCTCTTTGGGAGTTCTGACTGTTTGATTAACCATCTGTCCCAACATATTCCTTGTAGAGATGCTCCAGATTTTAAAGCTTCATGGTATCAATTTTCTGATTTTAGTAGCTTTGATTTCAGACAGCAGCTTAGCAGCATCATGCGCAGCTCCTCTTAAGCTTTCTTCATTCGCCCGGCTTGGCCGTGTGGCATGTAGGGTGTAAGATTTGTAGAAAGGAATTTAAAAAAAAAAAAAGACGACCCTGCAAAATTTCATTAGCAGAAGACAGTCAAAGTAAAACCAGAGACAAACATGCGATTTAAACGACATTACAGTACTGACTCATCCAACCTGATTTCCTTGGGCAGGTTGTTCCAGAGCCTCAGTGTATGAGCTGCACATGCATACATAAGCACATGTGTTCCATTTAATGAAATATAAGTCAGTTCAGTGCATTTATAGATAGACTTTTTTTAAAATGTACTATAAGTGGTGCATTAAATGGATATGCTTGACCCAGAGGTTTGTTGACATTTTTAGGAAAAGGCAGAATTTCAGGGAACATCTATATCCAAGGGTGGCACGGTAGCCTCACGTGGCCCTTCTGTGTGGGGTTTGCATGGTCCCCATATGTTTGCATGGATTCCCTCCAGATACTTCCTCCCACAGTCCAAATTGGTGATCCTAAATGTGCCCCAGGAGTGAATGTGGGTAAAACACCCACTAACAACTGGAATAGTTTCTGCAAGCAGTTTCTGTTTTTTGTTCCCTCTTCGTTTGGTGAGGGTCATCTGCACTGCTTAGTTTTCATTAGCTCATTTCATGTATAACCACAGGCATGATGACGCAATCACAAAACAACTGTTTCACAGTTCAGATCTGTCTCTTGTGTCTCTGGATGTTTGGCTTCAGACCTCAAGTGGCAGTTAAGGTGGAGGTTCAACAGTGGTTTGTTCATCAATTTCCTTGAGGAAATCCTGTATAGTACACATGTTTTGGCTTGGCGGACGGTGTACATGACCTCGGACCATCTCTGATTCTTCCCATAATTCCCTTTCTGGGTGACCCCTCACTGACTTCCCTCCCACAGATGCTGTATGTTTCTCGTTACCTGATTTCACATCCCCTCTCCTTATATAATCTGGAAATCACTCCAGTCTGCCATCATGAAGGACAGCCCAATCCCCTTACTGCTGTTCAGAGGAGAGAAGGTCAAGGACTGAGGAGGTTGCCTGGAGGAGACTTGTTCACATCTCCTCCAGGCAACCTCCAGACTTGAATGACACAAGGCCGCCCTACTGCCGTCATCAGAAAGTTAAGTTTCATTTGTCTAAAAATGCTTCATCACATCATCTCTCCTTCCTGTCCTACATAGAGACTAAAGGGGTAAAATGCAAGTGAGGAAACAAGCAGACATTTATGACAAATGAAATGAACCACATGGCCAAACCCCAGACACTTCATAGCTGATTGTCATGTTCATCTGCAGCACTCTTTTTGAGTTGTCTGCTGCCTAATTATTTTTTCAGAGGTCTTTTTTACAGATGACTACAGCTTTTCAGGATAATAACCAATATGTGGTCTGAAAATCAAACTCCCATCCTCGCAGCTGGCCACTAATCAGTTGGCCGATTTGGCCAGCACAGGAATAATAAATCCTGCTGACTCACTTATGTTTAGACATGAAAGTGAAAGTGGTCTCCTGACCAAAAGCCAGCCAGAACTGCTGTTTGGCAAGGACTTTGCAGAAGTATTTCTTGTTTGTTGAGGAGTATGCATTTTTGGGGGGGTGTGTGTGTGTGTGGGGGGTGATGTTTCCAGATGGGACCACACGCCACAAAGCATACATAGCTCTGGGACTTGACTTTGCTGGGAACCTTTTTTCCTCTAGGTTTGGTGTTCTCTGTCAGCAGCAGAGATGCACAGCTCCCACAGGGTGAATGATGACAGGTTGTCACATTATGTGCATTGTTCACATTTAGGGAAGGGGAAGGGGGCGAGGGGGGTTTAGATCTTGGACTGCCACAAACTCTAATAAAATGTTAACAGAAAAAACAGCTTCAGTGATTACATAAGCTGCTCTTTTAAAGTACATGTATTTGTTTAGGCCATATAAACTTACTTGTGGAGTTCTGGGGTGCTACACAGATTAGAAAATGAATACAAATGTACAGATGAAACTTAAACAGAAAAAAAGGATCGCTGCATACAGTTTGTGATGTGTCCTGCGCGTAGACACACACACACACACACACACTTGGATATTGATTATCTTTTTTGTTTATTAACTACTAATTGGTGCTCCATGATTTGTAGCTGTCAGTTTTAATTACCTCCCACAGGTCTGTAATTTTCTGTGAAATGCATGATGGGATTCATCAAGTGCCAGCTTTACGGGTTTCTCATGTTGCCATAATATTCAAACTCGTACCTAAGGTTTAAAATTTATTTAATTTATTACCTCAGTGTAACTTTTATGTCTTAAGATACTCTGAACTGTATCGTTTAGGCTCATACACTTGGGAGACAAATCCAAGTCATTTTTTTTTTTTTAATTTCCTTTATTAAAAAAAGGGTAATACAAGGTCTCAAATGCACCACTGAAAAATAAAGAAAATTTTAATTTTAAGAAATGTTTTTTTTTTTTGGTTAAATATA
>JASGAU010376144.1:0-13278 GCA_030220045.1 Australoheros facetus
TTCCCCACCAGAGAGGTGACATTCCATGTCCCAATAGCCAGTCTCGATAGCTGGGGATCGGTCCGCCAGGGCCTCCGCCCTTGGCCACCGCCCAACACACTTTGCACCCGACCACTACGACGCATCCTGCGGGTGGTGGGCCTACAGGAGGGCGGGCCCATGTAACCTCTTCAGGCTGCGCCCAGCCGAGCACCACAGGCTAATGCCTGGCCACCAGACGCTCTCCCTCGAGCTCCCTTCCCAGGCCTGGCTCCAGGGTGGGGCCCCGGTAACCCTATCCCGGGCAGGGTAAACTGTTCCCTTGCTGTTACAAACATAGGGGTCTTCTGAACCGCTCTTTGTCTGGACCCTCACCCAGAACCAGTTTGCCATGGGAGACCCTTCCAGGGGGACAAGCCCCCGAGCAACATAGCTCCTGGGATCACTGGGACACACAAACCCCTCCACCACGATAAGGTGGCGATTCATGGAGGAGGAGGATTCACCAAACTCATTGAAATGAAAATGTTCATACCCCCCGTGCGAGGAGTTTCATTCCAGCCCCTTCCCCTTCAGCAATCAGGAAGCATCAGCGTGCGTTACAACCATCTGAAGCTCCAAACACACACTGGAGAGTACACTTGCATATGAGTGCATACACTTGAATATTGTGTGAGATGCTGATACACTCTTTGGACCCAGAAAACAACTCAAAACAGGAATGAAGAAGCTACTTATGGAAAATCCCTGGAGACACCTGAGGAAATAAAGAATCCAAACCAAGTAGGCTGACATCTTCAATGTAAACAAATTCATAACTGAGGATGAGGATTTTGTAAACATCTGTCAGCACATATATAATAGTCCTGGCTGGTCTGAAACTGGGACATGGGACAAGATACGTAGAGACAAGAAATCCATAAGAAGAAGGTTTTACTCATTCCGGGTGATCAATCGCTGTTGACCTCATCAAGCGGTTAGTGGCCAAAGCCAATTAGTCTGATGATACACAGGAACACTTACCAATTTCCATCACAGGGTTGTCACTGTGCAAAAGGCTGCTACTTTATTTAGTTTAGCATTGATTAGGTGCAGCGTACCGCCCAGACTTGACTTTCACCCTGCTATATGAGATACAACAATTTAATCAATTGATGAACTCCCTGACGCGCAATAAAGCCTCAGCAGAAAAGGTAGCATATTAATGCAATCACTCATTTAGAGACATTTATTTAAAACTCTTCTCTGTAAATGAGGACTGTTAATTTGTTCAAAGTTACTTAAACATAAATGCAAGCAACACAACAAACTGCATATGTATAATTTGGGAAATATTGCAATATGAATTCCTCACTTCAGAGTACGTGTAACTGCAAGTGAAGTTCAAAGTAAGCAGGTTTTGTGAGTTTAAAGTAAAAAAGACATCTGAGCTTCTAAATTAAAACCATGAAGTTAATGTGTGAGATCATATTCAGGAAAAACTGTCCCTTCTGTTCAGTCTCCATTCCTCTTGGTTAGGATTTTCTCACTCGCCTATTTTAATCAGCACTTCCATTTTCCCTCACTGTCAAAAATCAGCTAATTTGAAATTTAAACACCAAACACCTGCCAATCAGCCTCATAGTCCTCGTTCTTTAATTTATCATCCATCTCCGTGTCTTCTGGCTTGTCCAGGACATTTAATAATCTTATTACTCTACTCTCCGATCACCAGGGTCTAGACCACGGTCATCACAGTTAACTTAAACTCAACTAAAAGCGGGTAAGTGTTAAACATATTTAACTGGCATTCGTGTAGCACTTTCCTGGGCTTCAGCATACAAGCCATACATTCATACAGGGCCTTGTTCTATGTTGTTGACCTAAACCCAGTTTAAAAGCTTCAACAACATTTAGATGAGTAAAGTAAATAGTTAGAAGCCTCTACATGTTTTAGTATTGGACAAAAAACTACATGTGACAAAAAATTACATGTAAACCAGATGTCAAAACCAGCCCTTCATCTATGGTCTCAACAGGTGTGCTGTCATTAAACATGTTTTAAAGGAATTTCATTAACATTTATGTTTCTGTGGTAATTGATCGCCTTTGAGATGAGCCGGGTACTGATAAATAAAAAATATATATCATGTGAAAAATTTTATATTTAAGAACTCAAAGTAAAGAGATTTGCACTGTGGGATATTTCTGTTTGTGCAGTGTGAAATGCTTGCATACATTAATATTCCCCCAGAAACAGCATGCAGAAAGCGTACAGTAGAGTACTCAAAACACTCACACACCATTTTAGTTTACCAGTTTAGAACTTTGCTACAAATATAATCCATTTTTCTCCCTGAGTTGTACATAAATGTAAAATTAAGAGCCCATGACAAAAGCATGATATTAAATAAAAGAGGAGTAAAAAAAATAGTGGTTATTGGAGCAGAGTTCAATGGATGTGTAGGTGACGGGAACAGAGGTGATGGGGAGGCGTTGCTGGATTTTATGAAAAGAATAGAAATGGCTGTGATGAACATGTATTTTAAGAAGAGGTAGAAACATACGTTAAGGTGCATGAAGGTGCACTACATCAGAGACAGGAAACTGCAGGGGAGAATGTAGCTAGGCAGCATCTGTAGGATAACTCTGGACATCAAAAAAATGAAGCGAGTGAAAGTGGAGGCAAAGATTAAGTTCTGGAAGTTGACGAAGGAAGAATGTTGTTCATGGAGGAGTTGAGACAGGCTCTGGGTGGTAGTGAAGAGTTACCAGATGACTGGGAAAATTCAACTGTAGTGCTGAGGGAAACTGCCAAGAAGCTGTTTCAGTGAACCCTCTGGACAGAGGAAAGAGGGCAAGGAGACTTGGTAGGGGAATGAGGAAATACAGGAAAACATTCACAGGAAGAGGTTTGTAAAGAATAAGTGATGGCCAGGGAAACAAAGAAAGTAGACGGGAGTACTGGGAGGCTAAGTGCACAGCAAAGAGGGAGGAGGCAAAGGTTTATAGTGAGTTGTAGGTGAGGCTGGACGCTAAGAAAGGAGAAAAGGACTTAGCAGAGAGGCTGAGCTGGAAGCATGTACAGCAGGTTAGGGTGATTAGGGACACAAATGGAAATGTGCTAACATGCAAAGAGGGTGTGTTGAGAAGATGGAAGGAGTATGGAATACAGAAAATGAGTGAGAGACGAGGACAGATAGAGGAAAGTTTGTGAATCGGGAAGTGCAGGGGATTAGTAAGGAGGAAGTGGGGGCAGCTATGAAGAGGCTGAAGAGTGGAAAGGTGGTTATTCTAGATGGCGTACCTGTGGAGGTATAGAGATGTCTATAAGAGAGGGCAACGGACTTTCTGAGCAGACTGTTTAACTCAGTCCTGGAGAGTGGGAGGATGCCCGAGGAATGAAGAAGAAGTGTACTGGTGCCAGTTTTCAAGAGCAAGGGTGAAGTGCAGAACTGTAGTAACTACAGAGGGATAAAGCTGATGAGCCGTACCATGAAGATATGGGAAAGAGTTGTTTAAGCTAGGTTGAGAAGAGCGGTGATGATCAATTCAACTCAACTCAACTAGCGCCAAATCACAACATCAATCGCCTCAAGGAGCCAGACTAGAAGTAATGAATACATGAATTAGTTTTTCAGCATCACTCTGAGACAGGATGTTTCTAATTTTAGAGATATGGCACAACTGCAAAAAAGCGGTCCTACATATTTGTTTAATATGTGCATTGAAGGACAAATCCTGGTCAAAAATGACTCCAAAATTTCTCACAGTGTTACTGGAGGCCGAGGTAATGCCATCCAGATTAAGGATCTGGTTCAACACCACATTTCTAAGATTTGTGGGGCCGAGTACAAGAACTTCAGTTTTATCTGAATTTAGAAGCAGGAATTTAAAGGTCGTCCAGGTGTGCAGCGTGAGTGACAGATTCTCACGTGTCAATAAAGTGAGTCTGGGTAGGATCGGTTCTGAGCCCCTTCTCGTTTGCAATGGTGATGGACAGGTTGACAGATGAGGTCAGGCAGGAATCTCCATGGACTATGATGTTTGCAGATGACATTATGCAGTCTGTAGTGAGAGTAGGGAGCAGGTGGAAGAGAGTCTGGAGAGGTGGAGGTATGCACTAGAGAGGAATGAAAGTTAAGTAGAAGCAAGACAGAATACATGTGTGTGAATGGGAGGGAGACAGGTGCAACAGTGAAGATGCAAGTCTAAGACTAAAGCTTGTGGAGGCAGATTTGTTTAAACATCTGTGGTCAACCATCCAAAGCAATGAACAGTGCACGAGAGAGGTGAAGAAGAGAGTGCAGGCAGGGTGGAGTGGGTGGAGCTGGAGGGGGCAGAGTTATTAAGGTAGTGACCAGGATGTAGAGCTAAGGCAACTAAGGCTGAGCAGTTTGGAGACAAAGTTAGAGAGGCAAGATGGAAATGGTTTGGACATGTACAGAGGAGGGATACTGGATATACTGGATAAAGGATGTTGAAGCTGGAGCTGCCAGGCAGGAGGAAAAGAGGAAGACCTCAGAGGAAATTCATGGATGTAGTGAAAGAGGGTTGGTGTGACAGAGGAGGATGGTAGGGACGGGGTGGGACGGAGGCAGTGGTGACCCCTAAAGGGAGCAGCCAAAAGGAGAAGAAAGAGTTCAACTAGTCTTTTTGTGAAGGTTTTCTGATTTTGTAGATTCACTGTAATCTATAATGCAGATTTAATAAGACATACTGTTGAAACAGCACTTTAAAAAAAAAAAAGATATTCCAGGTTGTTCATCATCTTTTCATAAATAGATGGTTCATTAAATGTGAACATTTACTTGTACTTAAAAAAAAAAAAAAGACAACATGCAATCATTTTACTGCTCCGGCCTCCTCGAGATCAGATTGTGTTATTATCTATGGCCCATTAAATAAAGCAAGTTTGACACCATTGCATTAGTTAATGTCTGTGTGCATGAAAAGGTTCTCTGTTAAATGCACTCTGTGCTCTTTTGGATTACTTTTTACTGCAGCGAGTGACTTGGCAAAACTGGCGTGTGCAGCTGGAGACGCAGCTCGTGCTTCTCTGAAAAGGGCAAATGAATTATATATCGAGCGTGAGCAGAATTTCCTGTGATTAATTTGATTAGAATTAAAGATACTCATTCGCTTGTGTCAATATCGTGGGTTTGATTTACAAACAAGATTTTCCCAAACTCCTAAGTCGTTCATGTGGGTGTGAAATAAGCCTGTTCCCACTGCCATCCAACACACAACTGACTCTGACACTGTGTCTGTGTTGTGATTGTGTTGTGTGTCAAAGCACATCCGATCTGAACAGCCACCTTCTGAAACTACAGCCTGTAAGACTTGATGACTGCTCAATCATCTGAGGAAATCCCAGAAAGCTGATTCTGTTGATCTGGAGGATCAGCTTCCTGTAAACTTTATGTCCAGATGAACAGAATCAGCTTTCTGGTTCAGCCTGTGAGCATTTTTCATTTTTAATATCACTGTTTTCAGATTTCTTAGCCAAACAGTTTTCTACAGTTACAAATGGAGGGAAAAGGCGCTTTAAGGAAAAGGTTTATGATCCTGCAGTTGGTGGTTTATGTAGGTGATTATATTTGATAATCATTAATTCTGCTAATTTAAATACTGACTTATAATTCTAAAATAGAACTGGTAAAAAAAATCTTAATGTTTCATTTTGCTTGAACTGCGGGTACTTCTTTGATGTTTGCATGTAGAGGTATGCAGTGGAAGTGGTAAATGTTCTTATATAGTGCTTTTCTACTCTACTTTACTTTGAGCACTTAAGGCACCTCATTCACCCATTCATACAAGCACCTCTTTCTATGGCTAAGTGCATTTCTATCTAACATACTCTGATGGTTGCATCGGAGAGCAACTTAGGATTCAGTATCCTGCCCAAGGATACTCTGGCATGCAGACTGGAGCAGCCAGGGATCAAACCACCAACCTTCTGATCAGTGAGGGACCCACTCTACCTCCTGAGCAACAACCCCCCCCCCCCCCAATCGAGTCTCTTTGGATTTCCAGTGGACACTTTTAGATAAAATATCAAATCTGTCAGTACTCTAAACAAACTCCTCTATGAGTAGTCACAGCAAATATGGGTCAGTGTCATTATCAGAGGCGAAAAAGGGGCTGAAGCAGAACGAGGTCAGATAGGACTGCTTTTTAGTGGCCGCTCTGCCAAGCTACTCAAAATAGAAAGGAAAGTAAATAAATAAATAAAGAACGACCCACATGCCCAATCTCTGCCTCCACGTCAAGTCAGCACCTGGCTGTTGATGGTAGAGTTTCTACAGCACAGGCAGAATCGCACGTATTGGTAAGAAAAACTGAAGGACTGTGGCCTTACAGCTACCTGGAGTTTATGGAGTTTTATGTTAACAGGCAGTGCAGGGGTGAAACACAATTCCTCTTATGAGCTATATTAGACTGAGGGGGGCTTAATTTTCAACTCTGCTCACGTTCACTTTGTGGTACACAACTTGTGCTTCCAGGGTACAACGGAAAGACGGCACACCGCGGCTCACTTCAGAGCAGAGAGAAACCCTCGAAAGCAGCATGTTGTCTATAACTTTATTGACAAAATTTGACCTAAACAGATATTGATGATGTTGACATGTGTCAAATGAAACTAATGTAATTAGACCAGAGGAATCCCGAGGGTAAACTAGAAACAGGACAATATGTATGACTTTAAAAAGCTAACACACAATTCCTGTTTGACAGCAAACACGTTTATTGGTGCAAATTTTTAACAGCCGATCATTTTAGACGATCAGTTTGGCATCACTTTTGATGGGAAATCACTTTTTTTTTTTTTATCCAATACAAATAAGATATTACATAAAATAAATTTACCAGAAATGTTCTCAATGTAATTAATAATTAATGGAATAAATAAATCATCAATTATTTTTTTTATCTACACAGATGTACATTTTCACCAACCATCACTGTTCCAATGAGACACTGTATTGCCTGGAAAAAGGCTGTGCGGTGATTTTTTGCTTAGCTGAAAACTGTTTTGGCAGGCTGAGAATTTAGTCCATCAGATTTATGGCGCATTCACACCAACCGAGAAGCTAAATTTCACCCTCCTTTACTTGAATTAATACAGTCGTGTTGGAAACTCACAAATATTTGCCCCCAACATGAGGAGGAGTCCAACCCATAGCATGTCAAACAATCAAATTACAGCAACGTATTTTCAGAATTCACTAAGTGGTCCTACGAATTTGCTCACTTTTCTGCAAGCTCTCTCTCTCTTTTTTTTCCCAGTCTCTATTAAAGCCCCACTGATTTATTGGGGTCTGATATTATTACCCAATATTAGCATTTGCTGGTCTGTTGGTATCAGCCTTTATAGTAGTTGATAAATTACATTTTAAGTAAAGAAGAGACAGGAGAAACACCCTTCAACTGTGTTTGAGCATCGACACTGCATAGTTTGTCCACTAGAGGGCACTCTGCAATGCATTGTTTGGAATGCCATGAACACTACAAGCAGCAGAGACAGGCACAGAATAAATACATAAATGATTAAATATAACAAATTTTAGAGAAACCACTTTATGTTTCATATGTCAGAAAAAAAACCATTTGATAGATAGATAGATAGATAGATAGATAGATAGATAGATAGATAGATAGATAGATAGATAGATAGATAGATAGATAGATAGATAGATAGATAGATAGATAGATAGATAGATAGATAGATAGATAGATAGATAGATAGATAGATAGATAATGGTAAGCACCAGCAAAAAAAAAGGAGACAGAGATTTTGAACAAACTTTGCAGTTCCCGTGCTCCTTCACTGGTCACTTACAGGAATCACAACTTTATTACCATAAAGGAAAGACACACCCACAACCAGGAACACTGGCCCTAGGCCATTAGCTGCCACAGCCATCTCAATCATGGTGGCCCATCACTAGCTACCCTCAACTTGTGTAATTCACAAACTAATAACAGTGAGAGACCAACACAACATAACTGAAATAACTGATAACACTGTAACTACACACACACACACACACACACACACACACACACATAATATACATACATATATACATATAAGCTGATGTATTGATATCGGTATTGGTATATTGGTATCGGCCTAGGAGAATTGATAGGTTCAGATCATTTTAATAAACGCAGAGAACAAACACACAACTCTTTTTTACTTGCGCAAGGAGGAGAGATCCGTTCCTTAAGCTCAGCTCTCGGACTGAGCGGAAGTGATCTGTCCCAAAGGACGGCTTCCTGCGCAGCGCTTTTATTGCGGACTTTCACAGTAAAATCACGTGGGTTACACAGAACTCACTTTACAACGTGTAATAACATTCTCGGCTCCTTCCTTACCATATATGGTAATAAGTGTACTGTAGAATGTACATACGTAACATGGCGTAGGTGAGATACGTATCTTATGTATCTAATGTGTGTTCTGTAGGCTTGAAACAGCCTGCGGGTAACTACCTTTTTAAGAAATGCCACTACGTGTTTCCATTTCAAACATAAAAAACAACAATATAATGTATACATAAAACAACTTATTAAAGCATACAGACAGAAGATATGATAATTCATAATAAACAGAATGGAATTTATACTATAATTCCAACAGAATGACTCTGTGGGTTTGATTGTAGTCTAATGAGTTTATGATTTCTAAGAAATGAAAGCTATTTAATGGAGATAACCGCCCAACAAACATAAGTCTTCATACAACAGTATCTACTACTGCCCTCAGATCAGAACTATTTGCCTCCTACAGGTACAATAAAACCACGCTCAGGACCTTTGAGGCATCGCTTTCTCTTCAGATTAATTTGTCCTCTTGCTCAGTTATGGACCGGGGCCGTCCATGTCTCTGGTTAGAGACAGTTTGCGTTGTTCTGTGGCAGGAGCAGTACACACTATTGTTTGAAATATACAGTTTAGCAGAAATGTTGCACATAAAAATGAATGATTAATCAAACCATAAAACATTCACATTTTTATATATTGCACATCTGCATAGGTTCATTTTTAGCAACCATCACGCCTGTGCTCTACTGGCACACTGTGGTGGCTAGTGCAAATTTATAATGTTAAACAACAAATGTATTAAACTGACAGCTGCTGAATAAAGAATCATTAAATTTGGCCAGTCTAGTTTCTGAAGGTTTGATTGTAGTTTCACACTAATATACTTTTTTCTGAGAAACGACAGCACTTGTTCAGATGGAAATGAGCAAAACTATACTTTTCCCTTCATAAACTCGCACCGTCTGCCTGATATGGGTCTCCCTTTAATGAAGCACCCAGTTAAGGACGTGCGAGGTGTCTGATTCTCAGACTACAGAGTGACGTATGTGTCCCATCTCCTGCATAAACCGTGCACCGGGATCTTACAACTGACTTTTTATTCTTGTTACTTTGTGTTGCTCTGTGTGCATATCACAGACAGTTGTGTGAGAACTCCTGATTCCCCCACATGGGAGCGACTTCATTTCTTAGAACAAGACTATTCTAACGAGGTTCAGCAAAAGTTTTTCAAATAACAAACCCAGTTTAAAGTGACCCAAACCTTTTGAGCAGTAGTATATAAACAACATAATTTACTCAAAGAAAAACTAAATAAAGAGAAAAAACATGTTAGGCTTCAGTTTCCAGGTTACTTTATGAGCCCGCCTGGGCAAACTCAGTGAGAAATATTAAGAGAGTAAACTTAACTTTTTAATGCATAAATGTGGAGGCCTAAATGGTTTTGAACCCTTCTTATGAATCGAAATCGAAGTCATTTCACATGTATCAACAGCACTTACTCGTGGCAGCAGTTATTCATGCAGTTTTGAATCACACTTTTACACTTTTACATTACCTACATTACAGCAGTGGGGAGCAATCTCTGGTAGTTACACCAATCTTACTGCTGCAGCCCTGTTGTTCAAAACGCCTGTAGGAGCGACCCAGAGACCCTCTTGCTGCTGCCATAGCAACCAGCTAAAAAAAAAAGCAGCCTGACCTGATGCTAATATGATTTGACAGGCAAGAATGTGTGTGTGTGTATGTGTGTGTGTGTGTGGGAGGGTGTTTTTTTTTTTTATTGAGAGTACATACTTTTCTTGTGTGTGCATGTTCTCTGTGTATTTTAGTGTGCCTGCGTGTCTGTGTTTGTATGTAAAGCTCATTAACTCCTCAATGTGCCGTTGCTATGCTTCTTGGTGGAGACTTAAGCAAAAATGAGAGCGGAGACAGCCCTCAGTCCTCGCAGTCACCCACGAGGTTAGCGTTGGTGAATCTGCTGCACTTAAATAAATCTCAGTCGCTGCAATTGCTGAAATTTTTTTTGAAGTTTTTTTTTTTTTTGTTCATATGGAATCCAGTCATTCAGCACCAAATGACCCAAATGTATTCCCGGTGGTTTGATGGGATTGTTGCTTAATAATGACTCTCAGCCCATCTGTGCACTCTATTATTTTTAAGCTCTGGTTAATAGAGACCACACCAAATACCCACAGCCATTGTTACAATAGATTTTGGCCCTGCAGCAGATATTTGTCTGCATTTCTTGACATCAGTGACCATAATGACCACCAAAGAAATAAAAGGCGAACCCCCGTATTTCTCAACCTGGGTGTTCACCTCATGAATGCAACCCTTTTGATGATGCATGACACTAAGCCTGCATGCTGCACCTCTTTTGAACCAGCCTCATGAAGCAATCCCTTCCTCCAGACACGGATCCCTGTGCAGCTACAGCAACATACATTTGCTAATCCAATGGACTAAATTACTTTCTGACTGAGAGACAAGCAAAATAATTTCAGTAAAAAGGTTTTGTAGGCCATGGCTGCCTGCCTGGGTAAACATTGTTTTCCCAAAGTTGCATTTCTCTAATCTTTATGTGGCAAGTATAAAGTTGATGTGATCCACTCTCACAATGTCCACAATTATCAGGTCAAAAAAAAATGCCATAATTTCCCTCTAAATGGTTCTGTGAATGCCACATTTTCCAATAAATCCATTAACTTGTTCTTGCAGAACTGCATGCTGCATTAACAGAGCTGTGCAAGTGCTGTGGATGAAATAAAAGATTACTCCCACAGGATGTATGGTGAATTCACTTTTGGTTTCAGTTTACACTGGACTCTTGTGCCCATAGCTACAGATAGTGATCTTATTTTTTTCTCCAAACAAACTGCTGCCAGAGCAATACTTCTTCCATCTGAATTTTACATGAGATCCTCTAAAAGCTGCTGTGAAACCTGGTTAAGCTTTTAAATTTGCCAAGAAATCAGGTTTCAACGCACAATTCTCGCTTAGTTCTCTGTGCCTCTGTAATCCTTGATCCCTATTAAGGACGGTGGGTCTCTCCTTTACATGATATTTAAAAAAAAAAAAAAAATTAGGTTACAGGAGAGACATGACAATAACAAGATTACATAAATGCATGTGAATGGGCTGTAGGTTGCAGGATGAGACAACTCTGTGCGCATAAACCCAAACATGAGTTACCCAACATGCTCTGCAGCAGTGCTGCTTTCTGTTTCGCCTCTTCCTCTCCTGTTCCCTGATCAAGCTGCAATTTGGTAAATTAAAAGGTGATCAAGGGGATTAGAGTAACTACAGATTGTCACATCCCATTTGCAAAACTAACACCAAAATAGCCCCACAGACAGAATAAAGAGCTTTTTATAGGATGTTACTGAACCAGCTGCTGCAGAGACAGCCACAGACAGCATTTTGGGATCAGAACTTCTTACTGCTCCATCTTTAAGCCATTTTCTCTTGCATTTTTTAAGTCTATGTTGTAAAGAAAATGTCACATCTATTTATTTTGAAAGACATCTACAACTCTTCTTCAGTGTCTCCCTTATATTAAAACATCTGTAAGACTGTTGCCATTACAGTGTGAGATGCAGGGTTAGTGATGAAAGGGGTTTTAATATAGAAACCTTCAACCTTCATCCACTAAAAGCAGCAAGATTTACTTTGTACCTGATACACTTTTTCAGACACAGTTAAAGAAAATTCTGTGTGTCCTGTATTTAATATTTAGCCTTAATTTTCTAACTTCTTTTCTTTTTTCTGTCGGCAGATCTATTCTACAGTGACACAACTCTTCCAACTTTTGAGCTTTCTATCTGACATCCTAATTTACTCCTGATATGAACACTGGCAGCTGATGATGAAGTCGTGTGTAGCTCCACTCTGGGTACTGTTTCAGGCAGCTGGAAATGAACTTTTTTGTAAGTAATATAGGCCACTCAGAGTTTTATAACTTGGTGCAAACTTTGCGTCCTTATTATGAATTTCCTCCTGACCACAATTTGCGGTGCAACCTGGAGTTTTCTCTGCATCATTCCTGCAGTGGTAATGGATCTTTGGATGCTCCTCAGCAAGAGTAATGCAGTGCAGACTAGATGATTGGTGAGGTAATTGACCTTGACCTGCGTAGGGACCTAATTAGACTACTCTGCACTCCTGATTGCTTCCAAGGGCACTGAAAAACAGCTTAAGACAGGAAATTATATTAGTGGACCTCTTCATCACTTTGGTGAGGTAACCTCTAGTTCTTAATCCAGTATACACCATCGAGTCACAACATTAAAACCTCCCAGTTTAGAGTTGGTAAGTCTCCAATACGCCATCAAAAAGAGACAAAGAAAAAGCTCTGACCCCTGGACACAGGATATCTGGCTGTGTCACAGTGTCTGGTAGTGGCAAGTTTAGAAGCTGGGCCAACAAGACATTTTTGGCATGTGGCAGGGTGAACTGATGATGCTACCACTAGGATGAGCTGTGGTCATGGAGGGTATACCAGCATGTCACAGCTATGCACAAGGTATCCTTTGACATTGGCTACGATGCCCAGGAGTATGTTGTGAGAGGGGCAACAATCTATTTCTAAACTCAACAAAGCAGCTTTTAGTCCCAGAGCATAAGCAGTGGATGACCATCCATCCATCCATCCATCCATCCATCCATCCATCTTCTTCGCTTTGTCCAGGGCCAGGTCGCGGGGGGGAACAGCATAAGCAGAGAAGCCCAGACCTCCCTCTCCCCAGCCACCTCCATCAGCTCATCTGGGGGGACCCCAAGGCGTTCCCAGGCCAGCCGAGAGATAAAATCTCTCCAGTGTGTCCTGGGTCTGCCCCGGGGCCTCCTCCCGGTAGGACATACCTGGAACACCTCACCCAAGAAGCACCCAGGAGGCATCCTAGTCAGATGTTTGAATCACCTCAACTGGCTCCTTTTGCAGTGGATGGCATCAAAAGTAAAGAAGGCATCCAAAATGAAACTATTATGATC
>JASGAU010376155.1:0-13897 GCA_030220045.1 Australoheros facetus
CACACACACACACACACACACACACACACACACACACACACACACACACACACACACACACACACACACACACACACACACACACACACACAGTGGAGGGCATTGAGGAGTCAGGCTCTATATTAGAGGTTTAGAGACAAAGTCATGCTCACTGCAACACTCTGCTGTGTAAGAGCAGAGAAAGATCCGCACAAATGAAGGGTGTAAAGAGGGGGGAAAAATCTGCATCCGGCACTTTAATTTGCAGGCCCTCTCAAACAAAACCCGGCTTAATGAATTGGAAATTGCATCATCCACAAAGGAACATGGCCATAAATACAGTAGGGCTCGAGGTGAGCACTGCTTGGAAAGTAAAGCCATCACTCGACCAGCATTCTGAATGATAAATGAGATGCAGAAAATGTATTGAAACAACATGGCAAACACAGTATCAGTTTATTCTATATTTAGCTATGTGTACAAGCCTGCTTAAATGTAAAACATATCTTTGGGGGGGTTGTGTGAGTGCTCTTCACACTATTTTTAATTTCTTCTGTTTACTCTAAAGACACCTTTTGTACAAATGTGTACCATACATCAATATTTATTTAGAAATGTTACTTTGGAGCCAAGTAAAAAACTCTCATCCTGTGCCCTGCAGCAATGCAGACACCGGGGCCCATTTTGGCTCATAATCCAACTTCAGATAAATCCTATGGTTCTGTGTTTACATTTTACTTATTTCTTCATTGATTAATTTCATGCAAAAGGTCAAAGTAGCAGGAATCGATAAACCTTTCAATTAATCAATATGTTTGTCTAGTATAAAAGGCTTTTCTACTATGCTGGTGAGTGAGAGGAGGGTATAGGGCAGATCTGCAGAATACATATGTTGGTTGTTCAAAGACTCTGCTGAGATTTCATTGGAAGAAAAGCAACCCATAGTTCATGAAGCTTTGTCCTAGTTAAGAAGCATGCAATTCCTCAAAACCATGATGCAATGTCTGTCCAGCTTTTTTGAGAAATCTCCCAAGTTATGTGACTGTAGTTTGTATCTTATACTGTAGCTCGTGTTTCAGTATTAAGAAACTTGGTACATGATGTAAAATATTAATTCAATTCTAGAAAGGTTAGGGGCTTTTAGAATGTAGTAGATGAGCTTTGTTTCAGACTGAATTCTATGGATTGTGAGTAGCAAACACTGACTCACTGCAGCCTGAGCTGATGTGCTTCCAGGATCAGTGTTCTGTTCTGTTAATATCCAAATGAATGAGTAAAGAAACTAATGAGCAAATGATCATTTGCAGTGATCATTACACTTATCATACCTGTAGAATTGTATTTGGTTTGCACTTGTCAAAGTTCATACATTTGATTAATATTACTAGGTTATGCTAAATATTTATCCGTATATAGTATCTATCACTATTAAAATTGCCAGTTCAATTCAATAGCTTAATGTGCAAGGGGAAAAAATATGCTGACATTTTACTACAATGAGCATTCAGATTCTTTAGGGTGTGTATGAGATGCAATTCTCATGATTTGTTTAATTTGTAGTTAATGTACTGTACAGATTGCTGGCATGGCAGTCACGTATTTCTCTTTGAAGAGTGAAATGCACTGCATCTGCTACTTATCTGGAAAGATATTCACACTGTCTAGATTAATAACTTATAGCTGAACATATTTTCCTAAATACAACAGCTACAATCTAATTTTCTTCCTTTGAGCAACAAAAACACAAAAAATATAGTCACTTCACATGGGAGAAAATGAACCAAATTAATCATTACACGTACCGTACCACACCATACCATACCATACCATACCATACCATACCATACCATACTACTTTATTTACAAAGCACTTTGAAAAATGGTAACAGGGCTGACCAAAATGCTGTACAATAACAGCATATTAAGATAAAAGACAAACACAGGCCAGAAGGTAAAAGATCTGGAAACAAAAGAGCTATAGAAGTTGAAAAATAAAGGAGTACATAAAAGTAACTCAAAATCACAGTCAACATCTCACACAAGGCCAAAAGTGTGTCTTTAAATGAGATTTAAAAGCAACAAGTGAAGGAGGCCCACCTGACATGCAGTGGCAACTCATTCTACAATGGAGCTGCAACGGTGCAAGCTCTATCACCATTTGCATTGTGTATTTTGAACCAGTAAAAGCCTTTGGGTGCAGCAGCTCAGACAGATAAAATGGGGAACAACCATTAAGAGACTTAAAAACAATTAAAAGGATTTTAAAATGGGTTTGTGAATGAAGTAGAAGCCAGTGAAAGGAAGCTAAAATTGGAGCGGCATGCTCTTGCTTGCACCAGATAAAATTTGAGAATCAGCATTTTTGCACCAGCTGTAGGCAAGCAATGGAGGCCTCACTAATTCTGATTTTAAAAAACTAGATTGCAGTAATTGACGTGAGACATTATAAAAACATGTATTAACATTTCAAAATTGGTTAGGACAGAATAGAGTTGAGTTTTGACAGCAGTCTCAACAGTAAAAAGAAGGATTTTACCACTGTATTTACATGAGAATCAAGCTTTAAAGCAGGATCAATTTTCACACCTAAATTTGTGATAATGGATTTCTTGTATGGGGCCTGAGAGGTAAGGTCAACAAAGAGAGTCTTGTGAGGGAGTCTTGTTTTCATTAAAATTTAGAAAACTTTATGTCATCCATTCCCTGATGTCAATAAGTCAGTTAAGGAGAGGTTGGGCACAGCCAATAGTGCCAAGTGGCAGCAGGTACAAAGAGAAAAAGAGAGGTCCAAGAATGGAGCCTTGTGGTACCTCCCAGGGGAGAGCAGCAGAGAGCAGAGGCAAAGTCAACAATGCTGACACAGAAACTTTTATCAGAGAGGCAGGACCTAAACCACTGGAGAGACATGCCTGTGATGCCCACCCCCCCCACAGGATCTCATGGTCCAGTGTCAAAGTCAGCTGACAAGTCCAATAGCATGAGTAGCACAGTCACCAGAATTTATTGATAAAAGAATATAAAAACCCTTAACAGAGCAGACTTAGTGCTGTGGTGAGTTTTAAACCCAAACTGGAACACTTCCAGAATTGCATGTTCATCCAGGAAGGACTTAAGTTGGGTGTAGACAATTTTTCCAAGAGTTTAGACAAAAACAATAGGTTGGAGATGGGCCTGAAGTTTAACAAAACAAAAGGGTCTAGGCCAGATTTTTTCAGCAAGGGTTGCACAACAGCAAGTTTAAAAAAAAAATGTTGGCACCACATTGGAGGCCAAATAACTATTAATAATGACAAGAATAAATGGACCGAGGATAGGAAAATCCTACTTGAGAAGTTGAGGAGGGACAACATTAAAATGGAAACCTGATGGCTTCATGCTAGAAACCAGCTGCTCTAAAAAGAAGAGGGAGACAGGTAGGTTCACAAGGCTTACACACAGAGACAGACAACCATTGATGCTCACATTCACAGTTATGGCCAATTTTGTCATAATTAAATGATTGCTTAGATTCAAAGGAACAATTGTTTGTTTCAAAGGAGCTCTTTAAGCCGCAGTTTAACAAGCTTTATTACATGAATTACTAGAAAGAACAACACCAGAAGCTGCAACAGGTATCTCTTTTACTGGAGCTAGGTGGGGAGCCCTGCAAGGGAGCAAACAGGAGATAGTTTCAGCCAGAGGTGAGTGTTTCAGAATTGATCTCGATAATAAGTATATTACTTGGGTATTTCTTCCGTTAGGTACATGAGGGGTTACTGGTGGGCCGGAGGATTCTGGGGGGAGTGGAGAAGGAGAAGTGTTTAGAATGAGCAGTCAGGTGAATTACAGGTGTTTAATCCTTTGAAAGGCATGTGACCAGCATACGGGAACAGGTAAGTGTATCAAGAGGTTTGTGCTCAGATCGCTTCACAGAGTACAGGAGTAGGAGAGAAAGACCTCCTTTCACCAGGGAAGTCACTGGAGGTAGACTAGAAGGCAGGATTAAACGAAACACAAAGCAAGTGCAAGGTAAGAGCATGAAAGAGCCAATTACCACCATGGAGGTGACAACGATCTGGCAGAGAGTGGAAGCACAAGCTGGTCCCTCTCTCTGATGTGGAGATGGGAAACAGGTGGGATGGCTGAAGCCCGTGAAAATCAGAAGCTACGCCAGCGGGCAACTCCACCTGAGAGAAGAGAGATAGTATGAGGTGAGGGCGAAAGAAAGAAAGTGAGAGAAGGAAAAAACCCAGATGGCTGGACCATGACAAATTTAGATGCAACAATGAAAATAACCTGCATCTCTGTGGACCGGAGTACCCCAAGAAAACCCACATAGGCATAACAAACACGAAGAAACTCTCCAGATAAAGGTTATGTGCACAATATAATCAAAGCATAAGAATGATTTGTATCTCACTCACACATTTATTGTGTTCAATATTGTAATGCTGTCTTGAAATATATTGTTTTCTACTATGACCACTGCAAGGCTACAGGGTATTTGAGGTCAAAACTTCTCTAAGGCTGCACTAAACTTACAAAGGAACATCTACCATATTAAAAATATGCTTCATGCTTAAATTAATTTATATTGTCCAATTAGAGTTCTACATTCAAATCAGTGGTTAGTCGTGTATACACTGTATTAGGCCTTAACTTTGCCTCCTTACATGTTTGTGCAATTCAGGTTCTCGATGGCCCAATCCCAGACCGGTTATTACCAAAAACCAAAGAACAGCTGCTGTGAGAATGAGGGAAGGAGCTGGATCAAGCTGCATATTTTGGTGATTGTAAAGGTGTCATAAACTTAGGAAGGGAGAAAAAAGGATAGGAAGAAAAATTACACAGAAGGTCCAAAATAACATAAATCTGACTGAAATGTGACGTGAGGAAACAAAACATGCTAGAGGGAGAAAGGAAGGAACAGAGCTTTTAAAAGCTGAACAGGGAAAGTACAAGAAATATAAATAAGATTAGTGGTGCAGTGGGATGGTAAGAACCATTTAGTTAATTTACAGCATAAACCATTAATGTGTGAGGAGAAACTGAGTTAAATTTATTAATTACTCGTACACTAGTATATAGCTGCACCACCTGCCTTAGCGCATTTCTCAAAAGGAATGTTTAAGAGGATGGAGTAAGCAGGAAAGCATACTGTAACTCAAGACTTACTCAGCATGGCCAACGGAAACCTTCAGCTGTTGGCTCACACTTTCACACTGGTCAGCAAAAAAGTCAGTCTTTGCAATGGCTCTGGTTAATCTTATAATAGCTTGTAAACAAGCTTTTCTTGCATAATTATTTATTCACTTCTCATGACTTGGATTTTCTATTTGCCACTGAAATCTAACTTCCAGCTAGTGGAGGTAACCCATTTATGTAACCTCTTCTTGATTGTGGTTACATGTACGTGTCGGATGTGTCCGAAATTTGTCACATGCATATCTTAAAATTTGTGAGTTTAATTCACTGCTACACCTGCTCTTTTTGGTGTAAAACATTGTGCTACTTCATGCACCCTGTGTGCTATTAACCCTGAATGCTGTAAGTGCTGAGGAACTAATCACCCCTTTTGACTCAACTTACACTAATATCCTGGACAGTGTTGCTCCATTTAGGATTAAACTCAATAATCCATGCTTTCAGATGAGCATGTTGAAAGCTAGTGGGAGGAGGGTAAACTCAACGTCTGCTTTTGTGTGACTGCTTATCAAAATACCAGAGACCGGTTAAAAACCTGTTAAATCAAATATCATATCTAACCTATTCTCCAGTACTCATCTTCTTTTCCTGTTTACAATAAAAACTACATTATTGGTTATAATTCCATATTATAACAGCAGTCATTTAAAATTTCTGACTCTGTTAGAATTTACCACAGGCTATCTTTGGCAGCAAGACTGTTAAGGCTCTGTTTTGGGCTCCACTTTTTCTTTGCATATACTGCCCTTAGGGTCCATTTGAAGGAATGGATTTGGTATCAACTTATCATGCAAAGGTCTTGCATCATACCCAAGTTACCATTATACCTAACTTAGGTCCACCAACCAGATGATGTTCTGAAATTCTGTCACAACATTAAAGGCAGCTGGGCGTTTGTACTGGGGGCCCGTAATCTCTGGAATGTCTTACCTTTCCATAAAATATCATATAACTGCTCAAACCTTAGAGGATGGATGGATGGATGGATGGATGGATGGATGGATGGATGGATGGATATTGTTCCAAGTTTATAGAGCCAGTTTGTAAAACCCATTTGTTAAAATGCTCACATACCTCAAGCAATTCTCTTTCTAGTTCTTGAAATGCATTTGTAATTCTTTCCTTCCTCTCTCCAAGTTCTTTATTAGGGGACCAAATAGCAATTGGTGGGTGAACTCTGATTTGTATTCCTTCAACTCTAATTAAATTTGTTCTGGTAATACAAAAGAAAAAAGCCATCAATAATAACAGCAAACAAGCAAGTGGGGTGCATGCATAAAACAAGATGAACAAATCTGCTTTGGGGCTGATTGTGTTCAGATGTGATTGATACAAAGTAACTCTCTGTGATGAAAATGAGTAAATGAAGAGGCCTGATTTAAGTTTGTGTTGTTTTTTTCCCCCCTGCTACTTGTTGTAACACTTGTATTAGGGCTTCCTTCATCATTTCACACAGTGAAGTGAAAATATATATTGAATTTCAAGCACTCAACAATAATTGCTCATTTTGAATCATTCTTGCTTTTTTAGTAGAACATTTTTAACCAGCCCCTGCACAGTATCTTAGCTGTTCCAAGAGCTGCACTCATCTGAACAGAGAATCCACTTTGGAATCTACCTTCCACATCTGCTCCAACATTCCACTTCAGCCCCTAGTACTTCTTGATTTTCCAGTGCTCATTTTTGCTCTCCACTAGCAATGCTACATCTGAACTATGTGCATATAGACTTGTAGAATGTAGCAGATGAGCGTTGTTTCAGGCCGCACACTATGGATTCTGAGTAGCAAACAGTGTATCACTGCAGTCTGAGCTGTTGTGCTTCACCCTTGCAGCTGGGAGTATATCCTGGGTGTGTCTTTGGACTTCAGGCCATTTATTCTCTTGGCTTCCCTTTGGTGTATCTCTGCAGCCTAGAAACCAAAGCTGTGAGTCATTGGCAATCTCTAGAACCTCATTTGTGGACATCTTGTTACACTTCTTATCCATCCAGGACCTGTCTCTTGACAGGTCTGACCACTATCTGTATCCTCAGCTCTCTAGATGTCACAGCAGGTGGGTAGTTATCACTGCTCTCTTCTGTCGGGCTGGATTCATTCTTTCCATACTGCTCATTATTGTTCCCTTCACACCATAACCTCTGGATCTCCAGCTTTATTAGTAGCTTCTTTCTATTGATGTTAAAACATTAAGCTACCAGGTGTTTCTTAGTCGGTGATGGATGTTGGTCTCCTGTTCAATACTTTGGGTCATCTGTCATGTGGCATTTCATCAGTTCCATATGACATAGAATGGATGCGGGCCTTCTCATCCCTTTCACCTCTACCTAAAAATCACATTTTAATGTCTTGTGATTATCCAGCAAGCTAATAGGGTTTAACCTCCGATGAACTTGTGTCTGGCCAAAAAAAAAAAAAAAAGAAATTAATTGTAATACTCATTTCAATGGTCAAAAAATTGCACTTTGCATTACTGTAATTATGGGATGATTTGACCTACTGGAAAAATTCAAATGGTTTCTGAAAGCTGAGAAATTGCGCTTCACAGCCAACATGTGGTTATTACAGTAATTTCACTCACACTGTACCACAAAGCCCGCCAATCCACTCCTTCATTCATCTCAACCTCTCAAACACACATGGTGTAGAAGGCAGTGGAGGTATCGAAAAGGCCACTCTTTCTCAAAACTGTCAGTGTGACAGGTTCAGTGTTAAAGGAAATAAATTGCTCAGAAACAAAAAAAAAAACACATCAGATCTCAATGGGGAAAAAAAATCATGCTGTATATCTATACTGATGTGTATGGAACCTTGTTTCCGCCATTTAAAAAAAAAACAAAAAAAAACTGCCATCCATAACTTGGAATTTTGAGTTAAGTATCTCAAAATTTCTAGTTAATATGTCGAAATTGTCCCAAAAGTTTGAGAAAACAAGATAAAAATTTGTGATACACTGTTAACTGAAACTGTTCCTACCCAGTTTTGAGTAAGCATGTATTGGCGACGTCTGCTTCTGGGCAACAAGGAAAGGACCTCTTTCATGGAGCTTCGTGATTCGCAGAGCTAAGCCAAAATTTTGCCTGGGGGACACAGCAAACTTTCTAGCAATGATACATATTGATGTGCTGGAGGAGTTGGACTGCTTGTGCAACCTCTCTAGGATCAAGATAACACCTCATGCTACTAGTAGTGACACTGGCCCTAGTCAAATGCAATACTAGTGAAGAAAAGACCAAAAAAAAAACAAACGGAAAAGATGAGGAGGTTAAAATGTCAGTGTCCTCCACCTTTAAAACCATTCCTGCTTTGGGGGTTGTCTCATTGTTGTCCCTCTAGTGCACCAGTTGTTAATTTCATTAACACCAAAGCAGCTGAAACTGGTTAACAACCCCCTCTGCTACTAAACTGACCAGATCAATATCTGATAAATTTAACTGAACTAATATACTCTGATTAAAAAGGGTTTCTTTAAGTATATTTTGTAACACACAAGATACACTGAGTGCAGTACAATTTTTTTACCATTAACTATGATATTGAATGGTCTCTTGGGGCTACATTACAGTATGTCTTTCAAAATATATTTATTGTAGTAAATTATTAGCATGTAAACATCAGTAGTAGGTGTTATGAGTTGGTGTATCATTCAGTGATATCAGATTTTATCCTCTTTAGAAGCCATAGACAGGTTTCTAATCACACAACTTAAACTATAAAATAGACCACCTTTGACTTCACTAAAACATAATCTGTACAGGTGGAAGAGTAAATAATAATGATAACCAAAATTCAAATGCAGCACCTCTACTGATAACAGTTTTAAAATAAGCTTGAGATACAAAAATAGTAAATGAGTAAGTATCAGAACACAGTTACTAATCTTCAGACATTTGCTCCTTTAGAACAGCTTTGAAAACATTAAAAAAGACACCTTCGTTTCTTCTACTAACTTTATTTTGTTGGTTACTTTCAGCCGCAAACCAATAGGCTTAGGTACTCAGCCACAGCTAATGGAGACTTCATTTGAGCTCATGCTGACAAATCTAAACTGAAGTCAGCCTGAGAGGACCTCTCCAAGACCTGTGCGCCATGGGATTCATTTGATCTCACTCTACATCTCACTGGTGGACATGAGGAAGAGAAAGTGGTATCTATTAGTATGAAGCAGAAAATGAAGAGAACTCAGACTCACACCATGCTCTCTCTCAGTAAGTATACACAGAGGTATAGGGGTACAGTTTGGGGAAGAAAAAAAAGAAGTAGGAAAAGAAAGTGTGTGTGTGTGTGTGTGTGTGTGTGTGTGTGTGTGTGTGTGTGTGTGTTTGGGAGTACATGCACAGGCACGTATTTTTTTGCAAAGCCTTTAAAATATTTACTTCTCGTAAATAAATGGGGCATAGCTTCAACTTTCATGATGTTAATTATTTGCCCACATAACAACCAATTGTGGCAGAGCTGCCACAGAGATACTATACTGCAACCAAGATAAATTTTGCATTCATTCTCTCCCTCAATGAGAATCTGGCATTTGATATGGATGGGAACAATGTGGTTAGTTGGTAACCCACTGCACCACCCAAACATTTTTTAGCTGCAAATATATACAAACGTGAGAAGGCTGTGGACATACAACAGTATTTCAACATAATTGTAGATTACTAAGTTGCAATTTTTGTGCAATTCATGGCAGCATGCAAATGCCTACAGGCACACTGGATTGTGCACTTGTTGTCTCAACTTCAGGTTCTTAACACCATCTAAGCTTGACAATAAGTTGGTTGAAAGAAGTGTAAGCTCCTTATCTTGTCCACTTAGTGACAATAAACAACACATTCAATCATTTTATTTTATTCCATTAATGTGGGCAGGGAACCAACATGAAGTGAGCCAGATGGCTGCCATTTCAAATCCCTTGCAGGTCAGAAAACACACAAGCATGAAAAAGCTGTCTTGCACCATTAAGCAATTAATTGGAAGAAATACAGTGTCATCTTTAATGGTATCAAGTGTGCTCAACAACAATTCCACCTGACTTGAATCAAATTGAACTTAATGCTCTAATGTCATTGTTTCTGCACTTCCAATAGTCAACAATGAAATACTGTTTCTCACAGACTAAAAAATAGCTACCATTATATCCATGAGTAACCCTACCTGCACCTTTAAAACTGTTGGATGTTATAACACATAGGATTTAGGGTCCAGAAGGTCCAGGTGTCTAATCTAAGCCTACATTTGTACCAGAAAAAGCGATTAGTTCATTTGTGTCTACTTTGGGTAGTAAATGAACATAATGGTTTTGAAGCATTTGTTGAGTTTTCTTAACAATAAAATGCAAGTAGGAGTATTAATAAGCTGCTTTTACAAATGACCTATGAAATTTTCTTTTACAGGAGAAAAGTTCACTTTTATTTCAACTCCTAACATCAATTCCTCAGTTAAATGTATACCACTACTTCTTTCTGTGCTTCTTCCTGGCTCTCCTTTCCTTTAGTTCTCTCTCCCTTTCAGCTAACCAGTGTCTAATCTCACTTTTTAATTCCCTTCCTATTAACCTCTTGATATCACTTGTTTTACCATTACCCCTCCACATGCAAACACATGCTTAAATTACCATTTGAGCTAAATAGCAGTTTATTTCCACATCATGACAGAGATATTGTGAGTTAATTATAAGATGCAAATGAACACCACAGCAATTTGTGAAGGAGGCAAATGGAGGGAGTAGATGTAGAAGACAGCTCATAAGGCCAACTACTATTTGTTTCTCAAATTCTAAGAGTACTGGGACCACTTCGTTTGAATGGCTGTCTAACATATTTGCTTTTTCCAGCAAATGTCTCAAAATGAGCTTATATTCCAGTGACAAGATTTGTTGCAGCAGTGACGGGGTAAAGAAAGAAGTCAGTTGACAATGTTTTCTAAGTCTATCAGGAGGTTAAGGTGGATAGATGGCTCAACAAAACAGACAGCTACCTTCTTAGCTACAATAAGTAGCTAAGAAGGTAAAACAGTAAAGAAAATAATAAAATCTGTTTTTTTTTTTTTTCCCAGACTAAAATCAGCAGTGTCTTTGCTCCCACTGTACCTAAAAGAAAAAGTCATGTATGAGTGTTTTGGAAAAGCTCCCTGGCCGAGCCACACTTGCCTTAGTATAATGGGATCAACAAAGCTGCCAAGCTAACGGTAACTATTACTTAGTAGATACAGAACAGATAAAAATGATTAGTATACACAAGCCGGAATGGACCAAGCTATAACCAGCCAGTAGCAAGACAGTCATCACACACATATGACAATCAGTAACCATGGATACAATATAGAGAAGATAAGAGCACACACACAACAGCTGCTCAAATTAATGATGTACTCACACAGGGCACTTGTACTGTGCCCAAGCATGATTGTCTACCCTCCCAAATCTACCACTGACCTGCACTCTGGAACCGAGTATGCTTTAGTTTGTCTCAGCATCTCAATCCTTTCTTTCTCACACTCACGCTTTCTCTTTCATGTACAGAAGCACTTTTGAAAAGTGCTCTCACAGAAGACAGTGAGGATCATGATTAATACAATTGCATTTGGCAAGAGAGGAATTTTTTTTAGGAAGAGTGACACACTCCTCTCATGTCTTATAAATTTGTTAAATAGTTTACACTGCGATTTTCAGAGAGGCAGCTATAGTTGAGGACGGGTTGAAGTTTGGTGCTTGGCTGTGGTTAATAATCACAGGTATACAAATGTCAGATATGGATTGTCTAGTGAGAGTTCAATTCAATTAAATTCAATTTTATTTACATAGTGCCAAATCACAACAAACAGTCACCTCAAGGTGCTTTATATTGTAAAGTTAAAACCATACACTAATTACAGAGAAAACCCAACAGTCAAAACGACCCCCTACGAGCAAGCACTTGGCGACAGTGGGAAGGAAAAACTCCCTTTTAACAGGAAGAAATGTCCAGTGGGACCAGGTTTAGGAGGGCAGGTGAGAGAGAGGGAGAAAGGACAAAAGACATGCTCTGGAAGAGAGCCATAGATAATAAGTCATGATTAAATGTGGGGTGGTGAAAGGTGGTGAATGAACACAATGCATCTGCTTCCCATTCTACTCTTAATATCCACATGGAACCACAAGTAAAGTGCTCTATTAGGGTGATGTGGTACTATGAGATCTTTAAAATAAGGTGGGACCTGATTATTTAAGACCTTGTAAGTGAGGAGAATGATTTTAAATTCTATTCTAGATTTAACAGGGAGCCAATGAAGGGAAGTCAATATGGGAGAAATATGCTCTCTATTTCTAGTCCCTGTCAGTACTCTAGCTGCAGCATTTTGGATCAGCTGAAGGCTTTTCAGGGAGCTTTTAGGACAGCCTGATAATGAATTACAATAGTCCACCCTAGAAGTAATGAATGTGTAAATTAGCTTTTCAGCATCACTGTCAGACAGGATGTTTCAAATTTTAGAAATATTGAACAAATGCAAAAAAGCAGTCCTACATATTTGTGTAATATGGACAGTAATATTTGTGTATAAAGGGCAGATCCTGGTTAAAAATGACTCCAAGATTCCTCACAATGTTACTGGAGGGCAAGGTAATGCCATCCAGAGTAAGTATCTGGTCAGACACCATGTTTCTAAGGTTTGTAGGGCCGAGTACAAGAACTTCATTTTTGTCTGAATTTAGAAGCAGGAAATTAGAGGTTACCCAGGTCTTTAAGACATTCCTGCAGTTTAACTAATTGATGTGTATCATCTGGCTTCATGGACAGATAAAGCTGGGTATCATCTGCATAACAGTGAAAATGTATGCAATGCTTTATAATAATACTGCCTAAGGGAAGTATGTATAGTGTAAATATCATTGGTCCCACCACAGAACCCTGTGGAACTTGATAATTAACTTTAGTGTGTGAAGAAGACTCCCCTTTTACATGAACAAACTGGAGTCTATTAGATAAATATGATTTAAATCACTGTGGTGCAGTACCCATAATGCCTATAGCATGCTGTAATCTCTGTAATAAAATATCATGGACAACAATATTGGATGCTGCACTAAGGTCTGGCAGGACAAGCACAAAGATGAGTCCACTGTCACAGGCTGTAAGAAGATCATTTGTAACCTTCACTAATGCTGTTTCTGTACTGTGATGAATTATGAAACCTGACTTAAACTCTTCAAATAAACCAACCTTCTGCAGATGATCAGTTAGCTGTTTTACATCTACTCTATCAAGATTTTTTGAGATAAAAAGAAGGTTGGAGATTGGCCTATAATTAGTTAAAACAGCTGGCTCAAGTGATGGCTTTTTAAGTAAAGGTTTGATTACTGCCAACCTAAAAGCCTTGGCACATAGCCAACTAATAAAGGTTGATTGATCATATTTAAGGTTGAAGCATTAATTTATGGTAGGACTTCTTTGAACAATTTTGTAGGAATTGGGTCTAATAGACATGTTGATGGCTTAGAGGAAGTAACTACTGAAACTAACTCAGAAAGATCAATTGGAGAGAAAGAATCTAAGTAAGTATAAGCAGTACTGAAAGTAGCTGTACACAAACGTACGTCTGTGAGATGGGTAAGCTTGTGGGTGTGCGTGTGCGTTTGTATGTATGGCTGGACCTGGGTCGGGGGCTTGTGCCTTGCCTCCCGGCTGCTCCCTGCTGGTTGCCTCCTCCCCCCCTGCCCCCCTGGGGTGTGGGTGCCTCAGGGTTCCTGGGTGGGGCTGG
>JASGAU010376156.1:0-21096 GCA_030220045.1 Australoheros facetus
ACACTGTAACAAATTTCCCTGTAAAATTACAGTAATGTACTGTCAGCCAGATTAGCCGGCAAGAAACTGTGATTTTGCAGTGGACCTACTGCAATCTAGAGCAGTTTCTTAATATATATTAAAAAAAAAACATTAGAGTGCAGTGCTGGATAGAATATGAGTGTTTTAATATAACACTGTCAGCTGCTTGGTTGCTATTATACTGTTGGTTTAGTGTTCCTAATGTAAAATGTAAAATACTGCAGCTCTAAAGCTGAACCCAGTCTTAATCTTCATCCTCTGGCCCATGTTGTATGGATTCAGTTTCGTACCTTTCTCGAACCACTGACAAGATACCAGCTTTTGTCACGATTTCCCTGCAGCTTGCACTTCACAGTTATGGTAATCCTGCTGTATTCAACAAATTCACTGTGTGCTAAATGAGGTAGTGGGACTTCATACAATGTGAATTTGCTCAGATGAGTTATGGGCAGACTTAAGCAACAGAGGGAAAATTACGTCTGACTTAAATGTGAAAGAAGCAAAATACTGTAAGACTGCACATTACATTGCTCTTGGCATCCATTCATCCATCCATCCATCCATCCATCCATCCATCCATCCATCCATCCATCCATCCATCCAGGACAAGTCTCTAACACAAAGAGATAGGCAACCATTCATGATCGCATTCATACCTACAGCCAATTTAGTGTTACCAGTTCATTTAATATATATGCCTTTGCACTGTGGGAGGAAGCCGGAGATCCCATGCAAGCACGTTAAGAACATCAGGTGGGTTTGAACCAGGAACCCTCTTGCTGTGAGGCAATAGTGCTGAATCACTGTAATTAATACTTTCTTCCTTAAAGGTGTCAAGATTTAGAGTATTAAACTGGTTTCTCAGCTCTCCTTCCTCACCGCACCTCTGAGAGCTGCTTGCTGTATACAGTATATACTGTAAAAAAAAATTAAAACAAAGTTTGGATACCTTTAAAAATAATACCATAAGGTTGCAATATCTTATAAAATGCAAACCAAATGAATATTTAATGTGACCACCCTTTACCGCGAGAAAAGCACCAGTTCTCCAGGACACACATGCACAGTTTTTAGTTGGCAGGTAGGCTGTTGGAAGCATGTCAGAGAACTTGCCACATTTCTCCTGTGGCTTTAGGCTCTCTCATTGTCTTCTGTCTCGTCATGTAATCCCAGACAGACTCCATAATGTTGACACCAGGGCTGGGGGGCTCTACCATCTGTTCTTGTCACTGAAGATAGTTCTTTATGACTCTGGCTGTATGCTTGGGATTGTTGTGCTGTTGCAGAGTGATTTTAGGACCAATCAGATGCCTCCCTGATGGATCTGTATGTGATGGATAAGAATCTAAACATACAGTATAAATTGCCTGAAGCTTTTTGCACATTGTGGCAGATGAACATCACACTGCCTGAAAATTTTCTATTTGTTTTTTTTTTCTTTTTTTCATGGGCACAGATTTGGGTGATTTTCTCTGAGAAAAGAAGA
Source organism: Australoheros facetus (assembly GCA_030220045.1). Classification (NCBI taxonomy): domain Eukaryota; kingdom Metazoa; phylum Chordata; class Actinopteri; order Cichliformes; family Cichlidae; genus Australoheros; species Australoheros facetus. Next base: position 1,508 of record JASGAU010376156.1, read on the forward strand.
GTATATATTATCTTGCAAAGAACAAAGGGAAAGGTTTAACAGGTAATGACATAAAAGGATTGTACAAAAAAAAAAAGTGAATTTGGTGTTAAGTTAATTTGCAGACACACTCGGCTTGTGATGTCTTTCACCTTGATTTGATTTTTTAAAATGTTTTGGCAGATTTTCTTAGTTTTGTATCAGTGAAAATTGAAAAATCTCTCTATTCTGCACTGTTCCAACAAGCAGATTCAAAACTCAGCACTAGACTCTGTTTTCTGACCTTTTGCAGATATTCATCCACATCAAAACAGAATCAACAAACTGAAGCTGAAGCTAATCATTAAATAACCGTTATACATATACATACTTTCTCATTCCTAGTTAGTACTCCCCTGTTTCCCCACCCACACGCTCTACAAGTGTAACCTTCTTGTGTCCTGTGATGCGGCGCTCCAACAGTCTGTTTTGAAATTCTAATTCTATACCCTTTAAAATTTGCTTCACAGTTAGCAGAAATTAATTAGCTAACCTGCATGCTAGACTAGCAATACATAATACATCTCTCCTCAAAGTGGTCGACCTGTGGGCACGCACGCATGACTGAGAAAGTGTGTGTGCGCGCGCGTGTGTGTGCGTGTGTACACATTGCACACACAGTAACTGTACATTAATAGGAGTTGAGGCTTCTAATTACTGAGGAGGTGATTCTCCCTGCCTTTACTGTAATTGATGTAAAAAAAAAAAAAAAAGATTGTGGAAGCATGCGCAATTGTCGGTGATGATGCATATAAGTGCGTGCATGCAGCACAGTGTGCATATATGGTCTGCGGTGTGTTTTCAGCACCCCGCTGTCCTTGGCAGCTTGAGCTCCTTTTTGATTTTGTGCGTTCTAAAGCAAGATCATACATCACATTTGTCTGATGACAAACTCAGCTTTGGACATTTCTGCCAACAAGCACTACTGCAGAGTTGAGAGAACAAAGACTCTTCTAAATCTCCCTTTTGACTTTGTTCTTCCTCTGCCGCCTCCCCTTCCCTCTGTCACTTGTCTCTTGTCTTCTGTCTTATTTCACTCTCAGAGGTCCAGCGTCTTCCTTTAAAAAAAAAAAAAAAAAGCAATACACTGGTCTCTCTCTTTTCCTCTTTTTCTCCAACTCTCTCTCAGTTTTTCCCTGTGAGGAGATTAGCACAATCTCTCCTCCGCGTGAGAAAACAAACACAGATAATCCTGGGCACGCTGCTGGCGTGTGACCGAGGATTAGCCAGCCGTTTTAAGTGAGAGCATATGGAAATAATAACGGCAAACTGACACACGCGTGAGCTAGCTTGTCCCCCAGGTAAGAGGAATGAAAAGCGCACAAATAGCAGGCTTACACAGCTCACAGCACCTCGTAAACATACCTCAAAAGGAACCTCCTGAATTGGGATACCGCCAGATTCTTCTTAATGATGTTGTGACATGTTTAGTGTAGCGTCAAGTGATCCCACTTTGTTGTACAGATGCTGTTTAATTCAGTATATGTGTAATGAGGTATTTTGAAAATGGGGTATTATGCTGTGTTTGTGTTCAGTGTTTGTTTTTTTATGACTTCAGCATGCCATACACACTAGACCCTTTATCACCTGTCTGATTTGCATGTAAAGCACCTGTGCCTATAAGATGATGGCAAGATTACCTGTGTGTTTCTCTCTTCCATTTCTTGCTCCAGTTCATTTTGATTAGTGGATTCGAGGAAACCTTAACCAGCAGCCACCAGTACTGGTGCCTGAGAATGTTATCTTCTAGCCATTAGGGGGCACTGCTGCAGAACAATGTCAAGGAATTACTATTGGACAAAGTGTTATACTAATTCTTAAATTACCTGCTGCTTACTCTGTGGCCTTGCTCACATGCTGTATCAAAAATCTATTAGCAGGAATGTGTACGTTCATTAGCAGTAATATATTAGTAAATAGCTGCAGCGGAGCAGCGCTGACCAGTCAGAGAGCAAACAGGAATAGAATAAAGACTATAGAAGAAGAAAATGGGAAAGAGGAAATTAGTTTCAAAAGAATGAATGGATTGTTGATCCGTGTATTAGTGTGTGTGCCTGTTTGTGTCTGGAAATGTGTGTGAATGTAAATGAGGCAGACCTAGGCTGAGTCAGAGCCGCAAACACACACAGTCTGACGTGGCCTCCAGACACAAAACAGAGCGAGGTCGAGGTGAGGGAGCAAGTGAGATATTAAGTGGGGAGGGCATATGTGTGTGTGTGTGTGTGTGTGTGTGTGTGTGTGTGTGTGTGTGTGTGTCATGCGCTGCGTTTTTTTGGACATGTATGGAGATCAGAGAATGCAGAGAGATGGGGGCTAATGATGGGAGGAGGACAGGGGTGAGGGGAAGAGTATAGACAGAGGAAGGGGAGAATAGGAGGGGGAGGGAAATCTTTTTATTGCTGGGGGGTCTCTGCGGGACTGACAGTAAATAAGCAATGATAAGCAGCAGGCAGCTTCAGTCGACACCCAGACTTGCAAGCTGTTAATGACCCAGCTTCTCTCGCGTGTCCCCGCCTAACCCTCGCCCTTTTGTGGGGATGTTCTCTTCCTCTCTGCGCAAAGGCACGCCATGCACAGTCTGTCTGATTCTTTGTCTGCATTCTTCTTTTTACTCTCCCATTTTGTGATCACTTGCTCTGTCTCCATCTTATTTTACGTACCACAAATCTTTCCCCCTCTCTCTTTTGACCCTGTTTCCTTCTAATCGGCTGTTAACCCTCCCGCTGCTCCCACCCACCTGCCATCTCGCGCATCATTCTGAGGTAAAGACGCACCTGTCTCCATCCTCAGACGAGCGATCGCTCCTCCTCAGAGCTCCTTTCCTTCAATCTCTGTAGTTTAAACACAAGGAGCTGCGAGGTCAAGTGTGTTATATTGATGCGTGCCTCTGTATATATATCTCTCAGTGGTTTATTGGTGCTTGTGTAGGTGTGCGTCTCCGTTTCTGTGTATCCCTGCCTGTGTGAGAATGCGCGTCGTAGATCAGCGGTTAAAGAGATTCAGCCCACAGCAGTGAGATGACCAACAAGGTCAAGGCCAGCTCTGTGGCAACACAAATTGTTCCACTTGGAAATCCTTCCTTCTCCGGAGGCACACAGATCATCTCGTTCCCCTGTTAAAATTCTTCTCACTGTGAAAGCCTTCTGACTCCGAGAAACAGACGCCGGGGCATGGGAGTCATTATTAACGCAACCCAAACATATGCACGCTTGCATACACACACACACACACACACTCACACAAAGCAGGCCTGTGATTTTTTTAAAATTTTTTTGTTTGTTTAATGAAGTAGAAACTGAGGGTGAGCTTAGCGCTAATTTCATGCTTTGTTTGTTTAATTCTATTAATCGTAGCCAATCATACATGATTTCCATTAGTTATGCATGGATTCCCTGAAATGCTAAATCCTTTTAACCCACTGAAGTCAGATTATTTTAAATTCACATACAGCGTTTGAGTAACACACCCACCTTTACCCCAAATCCCAATACTGCTAGGGCTACAGCTCGTGTAAATACTCGGGAAATTGTGCCTTGCAGCATCTGTAAATATTCAATATATGTTCCACTTTGCAAGCATTCAGAATTGATCCACATGTAACCTGTGATTATCCAGTTTTATTTAACTGGAGCGGCAGCCCTGCTCTAATCTATTCTAATCTATTTCTCTGGTGCCTTTGCAGTGAGAGTAAAGCAGCATGGAGGAGGCCATGCTGAAATATTAATTGTGCTTTTTGCTTTGCGTCTGTATGAATGCTGTGGCTAAACGCAGTGCTGGTAATATTGTAGGTCCGAGGCCTTGTTTACATATAATTTTCACATCCATTACATCAGTAGCCCAGCACATGCTGATGCGCACCGATTCTCCCCAGCAGATTGGCGCGTCTCTTCTTCAGTCTGTCTTATTGTTGTCATGCTGTCTCCCTCCCTCTCTCCTAATAACTGTACCTCTCTTTTTTATTATTTATTTCTTCCACCTTTTTTCTACTCGTCTTTCTGGATGGGTATTTCTAACCTCCTGTGCTTCGCAGCCTATAGCTGAGCTAATTTCTCCACGGCTGTCACTGATTTCGTAGCTCTTGCTGTCTCGGTGTCTCTCTCCCTGTCTCTTTGCACATCTATCTCTGGTTGCTTCTTACTCTAACCCTCTTGTTATACCGCACTCTCTGCTGTCACCGCCTCACAGGACCTCAATTTAACATTCCTCCCTCAGCTCTCCCATCGTTTCCCTCCTTCTTCAGCCGCACTCTTTCGCCTTGTTTTCAGGTCCTTGGCTTAGATTTCTTTCTCTTGCACCTCTCTCCATATCCAGTCCTTGCCCTACCTCTGCGCTTCTCTTCAAAGGAATTTGGAAATCCTGCTCTACACACCTCCTCCAGGTGCGGATTGTTTTTAACGAATCTTGCAAACCCAAGGCTGAGAACTGACACGGTGATAAATTCACACAAACGCAAACAACCACGCGCACACACCGGTATGCATACCGGAACACAAACCAAAACATTTGTGCACTCAGGCGTTCACCAGCAAACACAAAAACAACATAAACTGTTGAATACAAATACAATTTTTTTTTTTTTTTGGAATACATGTTGGCAGATTTTGCCAAATTGCTGTTTGTGTTTCCTGAAAACAAAATGTCAACGATTTCAGAAGCTTCATGTGCGTCTGCAAAGATTTTTCATGGAATTTATTCGGCACAAAAGTGTGTAGAATTTTTACATAAAGTTACCTGAAATAGCAAATTTCTGACTTTCTGCTAGCAATGCAAACCCCATACTCTCATAGCACCACCTCATCCTAGCGACTGGGGCACTCACAGACCCCAGAGGCACACTACTGTTTGTCATATCTCAGAGGTGCTTTAATGTATTGTTCCAGTTTTTCGGTATTTGGCCACTCAGTGTGTTCCTCCTGACTCATTGTTTCCTGCTTCTGCTTTGACTGGTGCTTTTTAAAAATTCAAATGCACTGAGGTCCTGAGGGAATGCAGTCAAAAGCACCCGTTTCTGCCTATGCAGTTTTAATAGATGGAACTAATTGAGTCCTATTTAGTGTAGAGGCACTCTGTCAGTCATTCTGAGGGAGAGGCACACAGACAGTCTGAGCATGAGCCAAATCATGTACTGTATCTGCCTGCATGTCACATTCATAGTTTTATGTAAAAACTATTTGTTTTGCATTATGCACAATTTGAAAAGCATTGCTGTTTTATTATCCATCTTCTTCCGCAGGGTTGCTGCTATAGGGCGAGAGGCAGGGTGCACCCTGGACAGGTCACCAGCCTGTCACAGGGCCAACACAGAGAGACCAACAACCATTCACATTCACACCTATGGGCAATTTAGAATCACCAGTTAACCTAACCCCACTAACTGCATGTATTTGGGCTATGGGAGGAAACCGGAGTACCCACGCAGACACGGGGAGAACATGCAAACTGCACACAGATAATGGATTTGAACCCAGGACCTTCTTGCTGTGAGGCAACAGTGCTAACCACCGTGTTGCCCTTCCTGTATTATCATAATTTCTTTAATAAGCCGTTTCAAGAGCTTCTGAGCTCAGCTCCGCTAAATAAACTGCTGCAGGGCATTCTTTTGAGGCATTTCGACTTTGTCTAAACATTGTATGATGTTTGCTTAATTAGCCTACTGTTCACATTTTAAGGCATAAATGAGAAACTGTGTGTTTATTCATATTTCATAAATCACGGGGTTTGACATGACTACTGACAGCAAGGTCTCAATTTATTTGTTTTTGGTTTTTTTATTCTCAATTTATTTGTTATGGAAAGAAAAATTCAGTAAAGATTGAATGACTGTGAGTTTATTTTTCTTAATTTATAAAATGACCCCCAGTTGTTTCATCACATAAATATGAAGCAAAAATGTTTTCTTTGAAATTAGAGAGAACTAAATAAAGCCAAAAGATGATAAATAAGCATGTAAGTATGAATGTGGATCGGGATAAAAGCTGCTGTATGTCTTTCACAATATGCAAATTAACTGTAAACATGTTTTGTTTTGTTTTTGGGGGGGGTTTAATGTTTAATTACATTAATTACATAACTAATTATGTTTTGAAGTAAAATAAGTTGACATTTTGCTATGATAGCTGTGTTAATTATGGTGGGAACCCAGTCGGTATTCCTGATACACTAAATGTGTTGGTAGGATGAAGATTTACAGGATGACTAGCTCCATCCATTTAACACCTGTAGAATTTATTTGAGATACTGCTGCATTCCTATCAGCTTGAAGCAGTCAAGCTGATAGGATATTCTCCTGATAGAGCTGATATTCTCCTCTGACCTCTGGCATCAACAAGGCATTTCCACCCAGAGAACTGCCGCTCACTGGATATTTTCTCTTTTTTGCACCATTCTCTGTAAACCCTAGAGATGATGGTTGTGTGGGGAAAATCCCAGCAGATCAACATTTTCAGAAATACTCAGAGTAGGCTGCACTGATATGTTGGCAGATATTAGCCATTTGTTGATATATCAGTATCAGCATTTATAATGGGCAGTAAAGGAAAATTTGTTTATTTTTTAAATGCATTGATTGAGTTCCTGACATGTGATTGGCTTATTAGATATTTGTGTCAATGAGCAGTTGAACAGGTGCACTAAACAAACTGGCTGGAGAGTGTATATAGTATTTCTTGGAAATATTCCATATTTTTCAAGGTGTATTGCTACCAAATTCAATCAAACCAAGACCAGTATGCTAGTTCAAATTTCAAGGCTTTCCATGGGTGTGTATTTTGAAGCTCCACTGCTGGTTCCTAATGAAAAATGCATAAAGTTAATAAAGATAAAAAATAATTCACATTATATTTTAAGCAAGTTGGCTGATTCCCTGAAGCAGTTGGGTGCTGTAGTTTTTACTGAATTCCCAGCAGCAGAGCTGGTGTGTTATCTGTTGTATTTTTGGTATCAGGACTTTGTATGTGGGATTGTGCGAAAGAAAGTCTACAATATGCGCGAGTTTTTGTGAGTGGACACATGGCCTTGTGCAGTGTGTGGCTCATGGATGGGATTTTAATAGCTTTTGGTGTGCAGTGGAGCCCAATGGCAGAGGAAGAATACCATAGCAGGTTCTGATTACATGGGTTATGCTGGTTAGGAGGATCAGGTGATTTTTGGATGTAGTCTATTCATTGGATTTATCATAATACATGGCATCAAAAGCACGCACACACCCATGCTTTTCCTTTTGTTGCAGCTTCATGAATATAACACTTGGCAGTCTGTATAGCACAGACTGCACAACATGTGCTGAAGTACACGCTCTCTCACTGAGTGATCCCACAGATCAGAGAAATGGCTAACAACAATAAAGGTAACTCACATGTACTTTTACTGAAGTCTCTGAGGCACTTTTGAGGATCTCATTTGAAATCAAAGCAACATAGCTCAGACTGGCCTCCCACACCCCTGCTTATTAGGTGTACATTACATGTGAGCATGTGATCCCTTCCTCATACAGACACAAGGCATGCTGGCACCCATCACTTCCATCATGCAAATACATCTTTGAAAGAAGGTGATCAGTCAGCAACTCATTTGAATGTTTGAAGATACTTGAGCTTTGCACTAAAATGATCTAGCCATCTGTATCCTGCATACACAAAAAAAAAGACAACTGGAATTGACTCTTGAAGAGAGTTAAAAGCACAGACTGTATATAAAAGACAGCTATAGCAACCATGACCTCCCATTCTCAAGCTATTCTAATCCTGTTTTTATTAAACTAGATATGAAACGTCCCTGAGTCATAAGAATATCATTTGTAACCTTCGCTAGTGCCGTTTCTGTACTGTGAATTTTAAATCCTGACTGAAACTCTTCAAATAAACCATTCCTCTGAAGATCAGTTAGCTGTTTTACAACTCATCTTCCAAGATTTTTTTTTTAGATAAAAAGAAGGTTTGAAATTGGCCTATAAATTACTAAGGCAGCTGGGTCAAGTGATGGCTTTTAAGCAATGGTTTAATTACTGCCACCTTAATGGCCTGTGATACGTAACCTGTTAATAAAGATAGATTGATCAAATTTAAGACTGAAGCATTAATTAATGGTAGGACTTCTTTGAGCAGACATGTAGGAACAGGGTCTAATAGACACGTTGATGGTTTAGAGGAATAATTATTGAAGTTAACTCAGAAAGATCAATCAGAGAGAAAGAGTCTAAATAAATATTAGTAGTATTGAAAGTGGCTGTACATAAAGAGTCAGGCTTTAAAATTAACCTCTGTCTGGGTCTGTGGTTAATCAACAAGCTGGAGTGGAAGATTGCTGCTACTCCTCCTCCTCGGCCTGTGCTTCGAGGATTCTCACAGTTAGTGACTTGGGGGTGTTGATTCATTTAAACTAACATATTTATCCTGCTGTAACCACATTTTTGTAAGGCAGAATGAATCAATATGTTGATCAATTATTAAATAATTTACTAAAAGGAACAAAAAGAGGCACAGAGAAAACTACAGTCTGTCATGGTCCTGGGCTTTGCCCAGTGTTTTGTGTTTTGATTCTTAGGTTTTGTTATCATTGATTCTGAGTTTCCTATGGGTTTTGAGTTTCTATTTATTATGTTTTGGGTCCTGTTCTTAGTTATTGTTAGTGTTCCTGTTTCCTTTGTTTCAGTTTTGAGTATTTAGTTTCTGTTCATGCTTTGTGGATTTTTTCTCAGTGTGTTTGCCTCCCTGTATCTAGTCTGTGTTTCTGTTTCCCTGTTGAGACACTTCCTGTTTTATTTTGCCTGCCTTTGTCCTGTGTGCCAGGTTTCTGGTGTCTCCATCTTGTTAGTGTGATTCTGTTCAGCTGTGCTCCCCGGTGTGTCCTATTTCCCTGATTGCTCTGATGTGTATATACTGTCTGCATTTCCCTTAGTCCTCTGTTGCATCCTCGTTGTTTGTTTCTCCCACTGTGTGCCCTCATCTTTTTGCTCTCATTCGTGCTCATGTCCAAGTACAGTTTTCAGTTGAGTTTATATCGTGTGCTGCTGGCACCTGGCCAGCTTTGTTTATGTATTGCATTCAAGTTATTAAAACTAAATTGTAGTTCTTGTCCAGCGAGCCCTGCTTTGGGGTCCTCATCCTGCCTGCCACAGCGTTACATGACACTAATATTATTTTGCCATTTACACACAGATTCAATATTAACTGTAGTAACTTCCGATTGACATAACCGTGTGTCATTATTGTCATCATTTATTATTATTTTACAAAATCTACATTTATCAAGCAGTTACAGGGTTCCTTCTATGTTGCCTGCTCTGACCCCTGGAAGACAATCATCAGTGTTTGCTGGTGTCTCTATGTTCAAGTTTCTCAAAACAGAGTCACTGCAAGTGGGCTGCAGTAATAACAGAAATTCAGTTTGAAATTACTCACAAGTATGCATAGTTACATATTTACATAAATTTATTTATAAAAAGTGAATTAAAACTAGTAACAGGAGGTGTTAGTTTGTGCTATTGCTCATTACTCTGAGCTAAATTTGCTGCTCTTGTATTGAAGTTTGTGTAACAGTGGCAAGTGGGTCACATATTGGCATTAGCACTTTACATATGTCTGGGTATTTCATAGTCAACAGCCTGTGTTTATGTTTATTTTGATTAGAGTGAAGACAGGTGCTACTGGGGGGGGGGGGTCATGGGATATTGTGGTTTTTAAGGGGGCCGCAGCACTCTTGACTTTGGGAACCACTGATCTAAAAGTTTGTATTTAATCAAGCTACACAGATTAAGCTACACAAACACCACTGTGTGTAAGTAAGACAATACCACAGTGAGAGGCGACGCTAAGTGACAGCATCACCAAGTTCAGAGATGGACTTATGAAAAAATGCAAAAGGTCATAAATTAAGTGAGCAGTAGGTGTATTTTGACACAGACTTATATACATTCTGACTTCTTTCCCTTTTTAGACCTGAAATCCATTTTTCATATTGAGTCTATTTTAATACAAACCATGATTAGTTTTTTTTCCTGAACTGTACCAAGTACTTTTAGATCCTAAACCTAACCATATAGTGACTGAAACAGCAAATAAAGTTTAAAATGAAAAATAACAAGTCAAGATAGCCTAAGATTTCTATTCACAGAGAATGAAAACCAGCCAGCCACAAATTCCACTCACTGATGCAACCAAAACCCCACTACCTTCCTACACAGACTTTTGTCTGTTTTATACCACAGAGAAAAAAAAATTATATCCATATATATTGTATTTACATGGCTAATGATCTGTTCTGCTATTTGGGTATGGTAATGTTTTGCCAACTCAATTCAAAATAGAAAAGCAGAGCCTTATTGATTTTCCTGTAGATGCAAATGCTCTGCGTGGAGAATGTGCTAAAAGGCAGGAGACAAACCACCCTAACAGTGGTCAAAATGCTTTTTGCTGCAAATGATACTCAACACGCCACTGCAAGCATTTGCATTTGGATGCGTCACACTTTAGATTGAGTTTCATAGAGATATTTCATTATGTTTGCTGTAAACAGACGGAGTTACTGATAAATAGGAGGCTGGTTCTCAGCAAGTGCATCAAGCAGTAGATTCATTTGTCAAAAATCCAACAAAATACTCTTCTTCGAATGGAGAAAAATAGGGAAAGCAGGTAAGAAGAACGTATTTCAGCTGTATTAAAGTCCTCACTGAAAGGGCTCTTCAGTGATGAATTGTGTGAGCTTATACAGCACTATTGTTCATTTCCAGGTAATTCCAGGTTAATGGGCTTAGACAGCATGTTGTTAGCTATGCTTTGACTCACAGGCAAAACAAAACTGTTCTCTAAAGACCTGCCCACACTAACTGTGTCATCGCCTGTCCTCCCCCTCATCATCTGTTTCCTGTCTCCTTTACAGCCTTTTACCTTTGCAAAACGACTCCATATGTGTGCTCTTTTACCGCTCACTCTTCTAGCACTGGTTTTCTCCTCCTCAGCCACTATCCCTCATAACCTTTACAAAACCCTTCGCTCCTCTTCTGCTCACTCTTTTATCAATATCTCCCTCCATATGTCCACCCCTCAGTCTCAGTCATCCTTCATTCACCTTGTTGAGCGTGATGACCGCCTCTTGGTTCACTCCGGTGATATTGAACGTGTCCCCGCTCTCCCCCTCCAGGATGGTATATTCCAGCTTGGCATTCTCACCCAGGTCCGCGTCTGTTGCGGAGATGCGTCCTATCTCAGCGCCCGGGATGGCCAGCTCAGAAACGGAGAAGGACCACATACCTGGGGATAGACACAGGACGGCGCATATTAGAGGAACTCTGTCATTTCATTAGCTCTGATACGCTTCATTTGTCAGTTAAACATTTAATTTTGTCTTTTGAAGTGTATTCAAATTGCTGTTCCCCACCTGTGCTGAGCCAATATTTACAACATTTCATTGCGATAAGGCAGCATTTAATTTAAAAGAACTGAGGGGATGAAGGAGAGAGATAAAAGCAGAGTGTGCATTTGAGCACTCTGCAGAGATATTATTAAAAGCCAGGTAGAATATGGCCAGAAAACCTGCTGTAAAAAATAACTAAATTAAAAGAGACTGGGATTAAAAAACAAAAACAAAAAAAAACAGAAGAGTTTGAGGAGATAAAAGAGAGAACAGATTACGGTTAAGAGAAGACGCTGACTCTCTTGAGTTGTTCATTCATTCCTTCTGCTGATATATATTAATCAAGATAACAGGATCTTTCATGCGTGTTGGTTTATGTTCAGCTGTCAGCCCATTAAGGCAGTACATTATCAGGCCTTTTGCTGGCTTTGCAGTTTACATAATAGAGGCACACAAAACGTTCTTCTTCTCATCCATCTGGTGCACCTATGTGTAGGTACAGTATACCAAAAAAACTGATGTTGCTATAGAAAAAAGCATGCACTCAAATTCAAATAGCCACCTTTCAGTTCATCATAGCACACGCAGTGGCCACAGACAAGAATAAGTGAGGTAGGGGAGATGGAAATTGAGCAAGGGAAAAGGTAAGATATCACCATTTGGCACGCACGCACAGAACAGACAAGCTCATTCAAACGGAGCTGTTATCAGCTCAGCTAAAGCTAAAGGAATCAGATAGACCCGAGAACGTGAGAGAGAACAACATCACACAAACACACTGGGCTGACAGAATAAACGATAGCCAGCACCTGACAAGCGTCTGGTCCCACAACACGCAATCAGATGAATTTCTGGCAAATTTGACAACATCACAGCGAGACACACTGTGAGGTTATGTGACTTTGTGGATCAGGATTACAGACATCAAAGTCTTTTATCCTTGGAAACCAAAATTATCGCTCAGGGTGTCTGCTGTCATTCCAAGTCTGTTAATATCAAATCTGTAATATAAGCTTCCGTGCTAATATTTGCAGTACTCTCCCTCCAACAAGTCCTCCAAGTTAAAGTTGGATAAAAACAGGCTTTCAATGCGTATTTTCAGTTGTGCCTTCAAAAACACAAATAACTAAGATAAGGTTGTGTTTAGGCAAATATAACAGGGTCAGAGCTGGTTTTAGAAATACTAAAGTCACTATCACATTATTTACATTTTTTACTTGTCTCATTACTGACACCTTCTCCTACACTGTGAAAGAGATCCTGTGCAGCTTCTCTGTGCATCTGAACAACCAGGGATATAATTGATCTCTTTTGCTCAAGTGTGCCCCATCTTGATCTTGGGAGGAGGAAGGAGGAAGTGATGGCTCAGGCACATCCTCAGAAAGGCAGCAAGAAACATCACAAGCCAATCGCTGACCTGGAGCCCACAAGACTTTGTCAATGGCCTATGCTGCAAGAAGGGCAAAGGGCCACCTGTAGCTAACACTGGGATACACTTGAACCATGAAGCATAGCTTGTCTCCTTCTGTTTCAGGTGAAATATTGCAGCGAGAACTGCCACAAAGCTAAGACCTCTTGGGAGGCATTTTCAGGAAAAAGCATTCTTTCACTGTCCACATCCCAGAAAACCGATTCAAGGATTAAAATTTCAGAGCACAGGGGTAGCATTAGAAAAAAATTATGAGACATTTTTATTATGCTGTACATGGCATTTGCTATCTACATTTCATGGGTATTGAAGTGCTTCAGGCATTGGATGTATCATCTGCAAATCGTGTATGATGAAGGATAAAATGTAAATAAACAAAATGTTTTCACAAGAAAACAAAACAAATTTGACTAAATTGAGCTCCACGTTGCTGATGCAGAATGGGGTATTTTCAGTACTATTACTGCTTACGTGTTCATGTCTCCAGCTGAAGGTGTTATTTCTACCTCTATCTGAGTAATTGATGCATGAAAAGGATACACAATTTGTCCTCCCGTGGACATTGGGTAAGAACAAAATGTATTATAAACATTACTGATTTTCTTTACTTGTGTTTTATTTTTCACAAGCTTATGAATATCACCTCGGGGTACACCACAGGCTGGGTCTTGATGGTGCTTTGATAAGGGTTATACCCACAAATGTTTTAGAAAGGCTGAGGAAAGCCACAGCCTGAAGCGTGTCTGTTTCTCTGTGCTGCTATGAGACATTAAAAGTAATAAATACTTAATTAAGAGTTCAACAATTTTAGAGGTTTTTGGGAGTTAGCACCGTCATACTTTTTATGAGTATTTTAAGTTGGACGTGCACTCGTTTTTCTTAAATTAACCCCAGTGACACAGATCTAGAGATCAGTTGGTGACTGGTTGGTAGGGAACAATTGTATTTCCCAACTTGTTAGGGAGAGGTTGCAGGAGGTTGCTTGCTGCCACTAATTAGTTGCATAGGTATACAGTGCTGCACTGAGAGGCTCCTTGTGATTGCTTTCATTGCTGGCAGATTGCCTCGGTTGGCACCGACATGCAAACACTTGCCATTTCCAGTTTGTGTTGCACTTTTTCAAGTTTCTTTACTGCTCGGTGGTTAGTTAATGAGTGCCTTCCATGCAAACCGTGGCAACCGGATATCCACCAAAGCAATTACAAGGAGGTTTTTAGGTGCAGCGAAAGGAACATCCAGCAACCACTCAACAACTAATCAGAAATACGCATTTTCCATAGGTCTGTGTGACTGAGGCCTTGGCTGGTTATTTTTTTGTTATTTGCTCAGCTGTCTTTCTGTTTCATTACCTGTCAGTCTAATGTGGTTTTTTTGTATTTGTTTAGGACCACCTTAAAAAACATTATTACCAGTGTGACAATCAGAATTCATGTTTGGGGTGGATGGATGGATTAATGAGATTTGGTTCCTATACAAAATGTCTTTAATTTCCTTTTTGTCTTAAGGGACAGATGGAAACTCTTTGCTGCATAAAATGAGCAGCGCTACAAATTAGCAGTGACAGAACAAGGAGTCACCCTCTCTGTGTCATCTATCAGTAAGATAAGTTATTCAGACTCAACTTAATCAGTCAAGGGAAATGTAACCTTAGATCACATATCAAAAATTGAACACTACAGAGTGGTGACGACGAGCGGTGGCAGAGGGAAAGAAATCAATGACCCTGTCATTTGACAAAGAGTTGTCAATTTATGAATCAACATGTTAAAGCTATGTGAGATGTAGAGAGAGCAAAGAAATTGTGGCCAAGATGGATTTGATGTCATTAGAGCAAATTCCTTCTTGATCAAGATGAAAGCGCAGTGAATCAAACAGTTCCATATTTTTCATCAAGCTGTCTTTTACTTAGCTATGATCTCCATACCCACCTGATTAGATTATATTAATTCCTTTTTTTTTAACCTTCTGATTTGATTCTTCACCTCAAACAAAACTCTTTTTTTTGTGTGTGTGTGTGTGTGTGTGAAATTTTTCTGTGCTGTAATGGCTGTGAGATTCTCACTGGAGATTACATAACAATTTCACAGAAATTCGAATGGGGGTTGTTTTTTTCATAGTTAAATAGTGGTTAGCAGCTAGCTAGGACCACAGACTGCACACATAACAAGCAGTAACTGTGACAGCAGCATTAAGCTCACTGCTGGCCTTATGGCTGTAAAGGGCCATGAACTGGTCCCACTGCCATATGCTGCTCTCCAAGCTGCTCCTTACACACTTTTTTTTTTTTTTTAACTTTCCTTCATTTACCGCCTGGTGAACAACTGCTTCCTCTGCCTCTCTCTTCTTCTACAATTTACTCAAATTTCTCCACTGGATGCTTTCAAGGAGCGCGTCCCACAGCTGAAATCTGTAATGTACCTGATGGAATAGCTGTTTCCAGCGTGCTTGCTGTTTTGGAAAAAGAATCCAGTGATTTAAGGTCGCTTCAAAGTGCTACAGCCTGTGAGAACTGCTTCTAAAAAGATCTCCCAGTTACACGATCTCCTACACTGCTGCTATTCATTAAGAGGAACGTATTGCTTTCAACTCATCGCTCTTAACGTACCAGAATTACACAGGATGTAAGTATGTCATTATTAGTGTGCATGTGCATACACTCAATACATTTTTCTTTCCCAGTAACCAAAACAATCAATGTCCCTACATTCTTTTGTTTTGAAAATTAAATGGATCCTCGTTGATCAAACCAATGAAGAGCAAACGATTCAAATCAAACTCTGTCATCAAAATTACATTTCCATACTAAATGGAAAGCACAGTTCTGCCCTTATTTTGTTTCATCAACATAACGAAGAGACAGCGCTAATTAATATTTCCTTCAAGTCCCCAAAATGCTGCCACACTGCAACATCTTTCTCTTTCATTTATTTTTCTTTTCATTACGTTTTTTTTCCTCCCCCCCACAGTTGCACAAACAGCTTGTTTAAGTTTTGGGAAAAGAGCTTTGTCTTGGTTTATTACTGAAAAAGTCAACACTGACACAAAGCATGAAACAGGATGTGTTTGGATAATTAGCATTTAAATAAAACGGATTTTTTTTTTTTTTTTTAACTTTGAAATGTCTCTAAATGTTATTTTTATAATAAAAATGTATCAAATTAGAATAAAAGACAGATGAGAAAGAAGTAGCTTGTTGTGAGGAACCTACTGAATCAGCAGCTCCTCTTTGCTTTAGAGATTTCAGCTTATTGTTTAGCTGTCCAGTCTGTAATTTTACTGCTTTGGTTCACGCTTATGTTCCCATTATTCATATTTTAGAAAATTAAAAATAAATAAATAAATAAAATCACTACTTGGGGAGGAAAAGACGAGGAGTCAAATTGCTGACCTTGGCCTTAAAAATGTGCTTTACAGTCCAAGTCACCAACACTGATGCAGTTTCAGCTCTCTGTGTTGGTAATTTAAGGTTCTTTTCAAGCTGTGGCCCAAAAGTGATAAATGACAAGCAGATAGCTTAAAAAAGCATCGACATGACAGGAAAAATGTCCTTTCAAGTGGTGCGCGATGATTTAAACGTCATGTTTTCTGTTGGTTAAGGACACAAAAGCAAAATAGCAGGCCAATAATTCAACAAATTAAAATTGCAGCAGCACATCAGCTGTACTCTCGCATGAAGGACACGTTGAAGAAAGAACATGAACGTTCAGGTAAAGTTTTTATAAAAGAGATTTATTTTGATTTTTTTAAATCAGACTAATTTAAAATGTAAGTGCTTTTGCCATTTTTGGTGTTGAATCGCCATCCTGCAGCAATCATGTCTATATTTATGGAGGAATTTCTGTTTCAGATCTATGAGGTTCTGGCTGGACTGTGTATAGATTGGCAACAGTTGACAACAGATTTGCCATTGTTGCTCATTTATCACAAACAGGCTGCATGTAATTGCCAATTTGACCCCATTCAATCACAACCTGCAGACTGACTCCGTCTTATTGCCGTTTTGTTGTCGTCTCGTCACACCAAAGTCACTTTGAAGACGGCAGCCGACTGTGAGCAGGTGCAAACCTGGTCTCCATCATCAAAGCAGCCATTTCAAAGGTAACAAGACTGCAAGTTCATTGCACACAATGAACGCCGACCACCGTTTTCACTGTAGCATTAGGCTGCTAATCAAAGTTCAGGCTAGGTAAGCCCCTTAAATGGGGATACATTTTCATGTTACTTCATAAAATACTATTTTCAACCAACTTTCTTGCAACAGTTTTGGGAAAGAACCTTTCCTGTTTCAACACATCAGTACCCTTGTGCACGTAGGCAGGTCCATAAAGAGAGAATTTTCCCAGGCTGATGGGAAAGAGTCCTGACCTCAGCACGTTCCAACATAGGATGAATTAAGAGCGCTGACTGTGGGTCAAGCCTTATCAAAAACCATCAGTGCCTGACCCCGACTAATGCAGCCGTGGCTGAATGGGAGCAATTTCCTGCAGCCAGTTCTGTTCAAAGGCCTCCTTGAAGAGTGGAAGCTGTTACAGCAGCACAATAAAGCTCCAAAATACTGTACAGATGTTGCGTTTAGGTGTCTACAAGACTCATCTCGATATATGTTTGTTGTGTAACCTGTTACGTAAATATACTCCTGAGCCCTAGCATGCTATCATATAAAACTAGTGCAATTTAAACTAGAAAGCAGTGAGTGAGCAACCATCTTTTAAATAAATATATTCTGCTGTTAAGAGAGTAAGCGTACTCCCACGTGGCCCCGTGGGGGTCTGCCCACTAAAAGGGACAGCGTGTGCCAGTGAATCAATGCTAAACGCCAGTTTATGTTGTGTGACTACCATGCCTACCATCTGGGACTGACACAGCACCAGAAGGCTGAGACGAAGGCAACTCGAACATAAACAGGCCTGTTGCTAATGAGACAGCAAATTAGGAAAGTTATTTACAAGTCAGAGACTGCCGTTTCTATTGATCAGGTTTTTGTATGGTAAAGCTGTGTACAGCAGTCCCTTTCACACATACACACCAGCAGGGTGAAGTCCTCCAGTCTTGCTCTTTCTCATACACACTTGTCACACACGGGGGAGCGCTCCAGAGGAGAGTGACAAAAGGGGTGTGATGCTGGTAAAGTAGGCTAGACCAAGTCATTATCAGCTTTCTGCTCACACAGGAGAGCATCTGGCAACACTAGTCATACATCATTTCCACCTGTGATGGACTGGGAGAAAAGAAAAAAGGGGCGATTCAGCAGGGGGAGAGCAGAGAATAAAGAAATGTGAGTGGCAGGGAGAGAATCCCAGCTCATTCCCCACATAAAGAACCTCAAAAAGCAGCACAGGTTCCTGATAAAATCACACCTCGGATCGAAATGGAAAGGGGCTGTGTCCTGTCCTCCGCCTTTGTTCGCACAGGTAAAGTCATTAGAGTGGGCTGTGAGCAAACAGCATGGTCACACCGGTTCAATGCATCATGGCTCACTAATATAGATGCTTCCCACTGAGCTGGCCATAATTGTGCCTGGGAGGGAGGATCGAAAGCCCTCCTGTGCTGTATTTGGGCACTTCTTCACAGATAAGACGACACTCTCTTCATGTCTCTTTCTCACCTATGGGGCTGCTCTGTTTCCCCACGACTGCTGTCAAACTGGAGTTCTCTGAGAGATGTTACAGTTGTCTGGGGACTGCCACTATTTGCAGCTGATTGAATGAACTGGGATCATGCTGGCATAGGGGATTATGTGGAAATGAAGCAAAATGACAGGTGGTGAGAGTTAATTAGAGTGGTTGTGGTTTAATATAGGTTTAAAAGTGCAGGAAAAGTGCTTAAATTGACATACTGCTGGATGGTGAGGGGGTAGGGGGTAGGGGCTGGGGAAAGGAAGAGCTGGTGACTGCAAAGAGGACAGACCAACATGAAATGACGAGAACACGAGAGGGAAAAGGGGAAGGAAGAGGGTGAAAACCCAGCAGGGAACCGTTTTTTGAAGACAAGTGTGGACCGGGGCCTGTGCTGGAAAAGCACAGAGGGGAGAGGAGAGGAGGCGGGGGGTCGAGTGGGAATAAAAAATAAGAGGCTGTGACTCCACCGCATCTGACCTAAAACAGAGGAGGGCTGTTTCTTGTGGTGGTGGTGGTGGTGATGGTGGTGGTGGTGGAGGAAGGAGTCGAATTAGGGGAGTCATTAAAAAAAATGTCTAGCAGGCTAAAGTGCACAGACTAGTTTTGGAAATAGCCTGAATAAAATCTGCATCAATTTAGGAGGGAGTCCATCATGCAGGCACTTATACCCAAGATGGCTTAAGGGAAAAGGCCAGAGAGGGGGAAGGGAGGATCAAGGCACGCAGAGTGTGATTTAGGCGCAATCACGACACAAAGAGACGGAGCGATAGCTCGGGCAGGGATGACAACAAAGCTGCATCTGCTGCCAAGGCAAAAACGTATTCTTCCCAAGCCACTAGAGGGTTAAATTAAACTGCAAGTGGCAGCAGCGAAAGTGAAAGTGGCACCTTCTATCTTGGTGCTAATGGGGTTAATAATGAAAGAGAAAAGATCTCTTTCTTTACAGGCTGCAGGGCAAGCAGTATAAGCGCTGCATGTTGCTGCTTAACTCGCCTTGTGCAGAGACGTAGGCCATTAGCCATTACTGAGCTCTGTTCTAATGCCATATGCAGCAGGAGGAAACGGCTGGGTGTGCCTGAGAGTGTGTGTGTGTGTGTGTGTGTGTGTGTGTGTGTGTGTGTGTGTGTGTGTGTGTGTGTGTGTGTGTGTGTGTGTGTGTGTGTGTGTGTGTGTGT
>JASGAU010376158.1:1375-15870 GCA_030220045.1 Australoheros facetus
AATCAATCTTTAAAATTATATGCTCCCTTTTGTTTTGCCAGGGAAGTTGCTGTTTTATTTGCAGCACATTCACTGCTGGATCTGTGGTTTTCTGCAAATAAAGATAAAAGTGAATAAATCATAAGAAAAAGAGGAGCCAGTCTCTTTACCACTGATATAACAAAGAGATCCTCAGCTGATGTAAGGCTGCTGTCACGGCTGGCATATTTTCAACTCCTCTCATGGGGAAGATCGGGTTCGATTCTGCGTGCGACGTTGCGTCTCGGAATCTATCTTGAACGTGACGTGCGGTACGGCCACACTGTCCGGCAGGCAGCTGAGTGGCCAAATCACCTCGTATAATGGAACTGTTTCAAATAGCAGGGGGAAAATGTCACACGCACATGAGGGCACACAGGGAGAAAAGCTGTAAAGTCAATATGGCAGCAACTGCAGACTTTATTCGCATTTCATCCTCACCTCACTTTATAGATGTACAAAAAACAATGTACTGCACACATGCCATGCTTCTTTAAGCCAGCGGTGCATGATAGAAGGTCACGTAACTCTACTGAAGATATTGCTGGATTTAAGGGGGAAAAGAATTCATGACTGGACGTGTCAAATTAGCAACCAGGGTCAATTAAATGCATCCCTCTCATTCCTGTGAAATAGTTGTTTATTAGTCAAGAGTTCAGATCACCTAAGAGCAAGCCTAAATGTGTCCAGGAGATGCAGAGTCATCAAGGACAAATAGAACCTCCTTTGGGTGAAATTAAAAGTCTTGGAGACAGTTGCCAGCTGTTTTATGTTGCAAGACATTAATCACAAATTCACTTTAAGTGATCTAATTTAGTTCAGAGAAAAAGTTGCGTATTAACAGTTAACCTTGTTTCTTTTTATTAATACAATCCCAGTGAGGGGGAATGTAAACTTGAACCCATGGTTTAAGAGTGCTGACTCATTTCCTGCTGTTATGACTACAAACTCTAAAGCACAGTCTTGATCTTGACATTGGGAGACCTTGTGCACACTATTGTTGGAGTGAAAAAAAAAAAAAAACACTTCAGATCTTTTCATGTGTTTTTGGAGACTGCTTGCTTAATAGACAGTGCTGGTGCCACTGTAATCAAGCCGAATCAATAACGGCAAAGTCTACATGATGTGCCCCGCATAATGAGATTTAGGAGCCAAGACTAAATGGAGACTCAGCCAGTAGATTTGTACGAAGAGTCGGGCATCTGATCTCTTTCAGTGGCACTTTTCATTTTTTCTCACAGCAGGCTGGAAGTTTCACAGGAAACATGAGCTATCATGCTACTTTGGAATAAGGGTTTACTTCTAACCAAAATGTGTACATAATAATGTTAGAGATGAACAGCAAATGACAGCGGCAAAATCTCTCTTTATGTGTATATACTATAGTATACTCTGAGATTGCCTGCTTTGCGAGCAGGTTGAACTCGCTGCCATTACCTCTGAGGCAAAAACCCTTTCATAATCCATTGAGATTAACTCAATTTAGTTTATGACTGACCATCAATGTTCATGTATTGCCGCCTTTATGAATCAGTATGTGCGTGTTGTTGCTTATCAGTCATACATCGAGCGCCAAGAGCAGCAACTGAAGGCCAGTTACATTGAAGTAAATGAGGTCATTTTCAGGTGACTGCACCATAATCTGCTTTTTTTTTTTCTTTTTTTTCAGTAAGAAAATACCATGAACTGAACACAGGGAACATCTGACAGTGTGCACGTATGTGCACGCACACATACGTGCGTGCACATGTGCATGCACATGTGCGGGATTTGTGTGCAAGAAACATGTTTTTATTAATTTACAAAAAACATTTACTAGTCTTTGTGGGTTTATTGATTGATGTATGAAGCTATCTAGCCATAACTGGGTTCCCATTCCCATTCCCCTGTAGCACTAATTTTAAGTAAATTTCCAGAAAAATTAATTAAATAAATAAAATGCCAGTTATTATGTTTTTCCACTCACTGCCATGAAATAAATATTAGGAGTTGGTTCATCAAGATAAACAGTCGGTGACACTAATGTTTCACTGAAGCACTTGCAAAGAAACTAAATAAGACGGCACAGTCGGAGGCAATTAGCTGTAATTAAAACCGCAGTCACCTATTTTTAAAAACTCATGTTTCCTCATTCCTGCTCACAGATGAGATTTTTCCATGTTCTACTGTTTTTCATCTCTAACGGAGCTTCATCTGCATCTTTTCTGTATGCTGTTTTTCATATCTACTTCTAATGCGCTTTGTCAGATGTTGCTTCATGGGTACACCTCGGCCCTGTGTGAAAACTTTGCAGTACTTTCAGAGTTTGCCTAAAAAAAGTGGAAACATGTTTGTTTCTGCCTGTGCTGCGGAAGGCATTTGTGTGTTCCTAAAAGTCAAAGAATTACCACAACAAAATATGCACCGCTCGCTCATTCGCCTGAACTCGAGAAACTGCAACTACATCTGTAATAGCTAAGCTTAGGACGAGGCCTTCCACCCTGCTTGTGTGTCTTTGTGCGTGACAGAACAAGAAAAGACAGAGAGACACAAGGAACAAGAGGAGAGATGGGAATTAGCTTTACTGAATGATGACAAGTAAGGATTTTCTACTACTGGAAGTGCAATTTGTTGTATTAGTAGAAAAACGCTGAGCCGAGTAACAAGAACCTATCACTGATGTTATTGTGGCAGCGACTCGCCCAATCCCCTGCCGGACCAGCCCTGTGTGTTGTAGGGGAGTTGTGATAAATAATTGAAATGTTGACTCAGCCCAGTGGTCTGGGTCAAAACAAACTGTAGTTGAGCATGTGTGTGTGTGTGTGTGTGTGCCACCCTGGTGTATGTGGAAAAACCTAAGAGGCTTCTGTCTGAAAGGCATCGTATATTCAGCGAGGGAAAGAGGGGCATTAGGTTTGGAGAGAGATGGAGACGACGGGGGTGGCAGGAGAGAGAGGGGAGTGCAAACATAAAGAGAGTGTATGTAGAGAGCGCATGAGAGGAAGTGTGAAATTGAACAGCTGTTTTCCATCGCCTAGCTGACGTGCCTTTCATTGCACCATCATTTAATAATGCCTGTGCTTGCCGAGAGTGTTGTGTACAGGCACACACACACACACACACACAGAGCGAAAAACCTGCCACTGGCTTGCGTAGCAGAGCAACCACAGAGACGAAGTTATCATCAGCTGGAACCTTCTCTGTGTTTTTCAGGACTTAATTTATGTCTGCAATTAACTCAGCAATGAGGCTGGAAGCTCTCTCTTGGATGCACATTTCTGGAGTTACCGCAGGGCACCCTGATCCTCACTGTTTGATTTGAGCTGAGCAGAGATGGATAGGCAGTAACGGGTACCTGGAAATACATTAGAAAATCCCAGTTTGTTGGGCTGAATGACAGGGAGATATGAGGAGGAAATCACTGAAAAGTGTAATTTATAAATTTCATCTAATCACAAACTTCTGTCTTTAGTTCCCTTATTTTAGTGGGGGGGGTTTTCTAGCCCAAATCTCACAAACCAAAAATGTGACAAACACACTAAAAGTTAAAAAGAAGCTTTGCTATGCCGTTTGGCGTCGATATGGGGACGCGCAGAAAAAGCACGTTTTCTCTGGCATTTACCGGTGTTGTAATATGTCAAAGAGATCTTAACTTTGAAGGAGTCACCTTAAAGAAATGCCTTGAACCTGTGGCAGGCTATGAATATAGATAGAGAAGGCGCTACAGCTAGGAATATGCTTTGAGGGTGGCCGTGTCGGAAAGCATCTGTAGATATTTCGTTAGCTTCATACTTCAAGTGAGGGTGCCTTTCCCTTGAGGCAAGTCAATTTCTCTCATCCACTTCATTGCGTGCAATATAGAAATGTGCTCTGCCATAGTAAACAGAACACAAATGATTTCTAGACTGTATAGAAAATCCGACCCGGGGAGATTTTCTAATCATCTAGTAGATTTAGAGCTGAATCTGGTTTTACCTCTTTCTTTTTTTTTTAACAGCTGATTGACATACAAGAGATAATCTACTACAACATTTTAATGGTCAACACAGAGGGGAAGGAACCAGCCAGCACAAATCAGAGTGCTTTGAAATCCTTTTATGCACTCTTTAGAACAGATTATCCTGCTTACAGCATGCTCATTCGCCAACAGTTTTAAGTACTTGTATGTACTTGTATTTATTTTCTCTCTTTTTTTTTTTTAAATAATTTTAGATTTAGAATTTAAACTACTTAAGAAAACATTTGCTGTTACTTTTCTGTTTATTATTTACCATGTCAAATGTGTGAGATCATGAAAATCAGTTACCAATTCTAGGCAGACACGGAGCTGGAGTTGCCACGTTTAATCACTGTAGGCATAAATGCAATTTGGCTTGCAAAAAAAAAAAAAAAAGAACTTCAGTGAAAGAAGTATAAAAATAAATTCAAGCAGGTATCAAAAATATTTCAGAAAACAGGAATGCCACATGACGTGTTTCAAATGCTTCAGTGTTTGGATTCAAGTTAAACCAATATTGAACTGATTGGCTGAAAGGAAAAAAAACAAAGCCTACAGCTGTTGTACCCCTGTAATGCAGTAATGGATCGTAGAAATATGTTTTCTTCTGCTAGATTTATCAAGTGCCAAATTAAAAAGTCAAAAGCAGCAAATGTGCTTTGACACTCGCCTCCAGACCCGTAGTACCCCAGACATAACCTCACCCATGCGAAATGATCTGACTTCACCATGAGAAATTCATACAAACCAAACTGCTTCATAGGTATGTAGATTGGATCAAATGGTATAGGCCCATCTTGTTGTCTGTAGTGGCAAATAGCAGCTTTTTCTCCAATATGGCTAGTCTGTTTTTGGATTCCTGTGTTGCAGTAATGTGGTGACACCAGATGGGATTTGATACCAGATGGAAAAGAGACTCTGATCTTTGTTCAGCTCTTGGCATGGCTGATCAGTGCAATGATGGAGCTGGAGAGAGGAGGTTACTGTATTCAGCTTCTTCATCTATTTCTCTTTGTCTCTCTTCCTATTTCTGTCTCGTTACAGCTGTCCATGTGGTAAAAGTCCACATTTTGGAAGACAATGCCTTATTGCCTTATGCCTTTGCATTTTTCAGCCTAACTAGATCAGTACAATTCTGCACGCGAGGGAGCTGTGGGTGTCTACTGTGGCTTGTGGCCATACTATGCCTTTTCCCAAATGCAGTTTCCCATCTGTTTGCTGAAAATATACCATCGTGTTGTAAATGGTGAGTAATGTTTTCATCCAGGAAACTGACTCGGTGAAAACAGTGTTCGGGGGAAAAACACTTCTTTACATAATTATATCACCGCCAGTTCACTAATGCCTTCAAGGGGAAATGGAGATATGGCCCTTTTATGAATCCCCCACTCCCACCCCCCCAGATCCTCCACTTCCCCACCCACAACCAAATACACACACAAACACAGAGACAGGCTTGTTGGGTGTTTAGCCCACTACTGTTTCAGAGGGGGACGAGTTGATTCATGCCACCTCAGTCACCAACAACAGAAGTTCTGTCCTCTGCTTTGTTCTGTCTGCTCAAGTGGGCTCCTTTGGTTGGCACACACATAACTCACATGCACACACCTACTCAGTTGGTCACAGTCCTTTGCAATGAAAGGCTCCAGTTGTTAGCTGCCTATTACCACACTGAAACGCCTTTTTTTTCAGAAGTGGCATATGTAATATTCCTGGCTTCATTAGCCTGTGAAGGTGATTCTGCTATACATATAAATAAATAAATTCCCCACTCGAGCTTCTGTTTTCTTTATTCTTGATGTTACTGTCGCTTGGTATTGCTACATCTATCACTACAGCTTTCTTCCTCTGTCCACCACCACTACGTCCGGCTGGTTAGCCATCACAAGTTTGTCTGTATCTGGAAGTCCCACAGGATCTTGGCTTAGTCATTCTCAACCACCTTTAGGGGGTATACCTTGGGACTTCCAGGCCATACTTGGCACAGATGTTCTTGTATACTATGCCAGCCACTTGGTTATGGTGTTCCATGTATGCCCTGCCTCCTAGCATCTTGCACCCTGCTGTTATGTGCTGGATTGTCTCAGGAGCATCTCTGCACAGCCTGCACCTGGGGTCTTGCCTGGTGTGGTAGACCCCAGCCTCTTCACGGTCCCTTCTGGGGTTCCTTGGAGATCAGGACTGTCCAGCCTTCGGTTAGCCATTCCGGGTGCATCTTCATTTGTGAACCAGCTATGGAGTGCAGTTAGTTTCTTTAGCCAGTAGGTGTGAATCATGTCAGGGCGTGGTGCTGTCCAACTCTTTATATGTGATACTCCTTCTTGTATGTCTGCCACTGTGATGGTTACTGGATCCTGTTCAGGGATGTTGCTCTGGTCTGTTCTTAGATCCGCTAGCCATTGAGTATTGTTTTTGTGTGTTTCATCCTTTTCCCACATGCTCTTCCAGTATTGATTTGTCTCCAGCCTTGGTGGGGCTGTTCTCGTATTGTTCCCCTTCCACTGAAAGTACACCTTGGATGCTTCAGAGGAGAACATCTGGTTTGTTCTCCTGTCTTCTATCTCTCTGGTATACCTCTTCAAGCGGTTAGCCAAGGCAGTGAGTCTTTGCTTGGCAAGTCTCGGGTATGGACAGCTTGTTGTACTTCTTGCACCCCTTTCTGCAGCACATCTTTCTGCAGCTCTGATACTTCACAATCCTCTCTTCGCACTGCCTTCATCTTAGCCTCTATTATGGAGGGCACTGCTCCTTTTAACACTGAAGTTCATTACATCTTCATTCTTGTCCGACACAAAGAGAGCTGCAATATTCATGGAGTCTTTGCCATGCATTTGAAAGATTTGTTTCTCTTTTGAAGGCACTTTTTGTCATCTCTGCATTTGACACAAGACCAAGGTCTGTGTTTGTATCTGTATGTCTGTGTGCCTTAGTGCATGGCCTGCAGTGTGGGAGACAACTGCCCCCACCCCCTGCCCCATTAGTGCTCCATTATATGATGGTACAAAGTGGAAAAGATGTAATATCATTTATAATATAGTGGAGCTACAGTTTTCAATACTGCAGTGCTACACCCCATTTAATACCGGGTTGCAATACCATATAACCATCCAGGAAGATTTTTTTGTTGTTGTAGTTTGGGCAATGCAGTTCTAATTTTGAGTATGCCCATTCATTAATGTGACTACATGCAATGAGTGTTGCTCAAGCCTTGGCCTTGTCCTTGTCACTTCTAAGGAAGAGTGACCAGGCTGTTCATTAACACATGAACCCCACATGTTCAGATGCTGTAAGAAAGAAGAAGTGTAGGAAGGAGCGCATGTCTGAAAGAGGCTTGATTTCTAGTCCCTCGACTCTCTTCGTCTACTTTTCATTCCTTGGTGCTTTTTTTTCTGCCATCTGTAGATTTCACTTTGCTTTCTATTTTTTCACGACTGCCACCTTTCAATACCACTGTCTTTCTCCATCATTTTACCCTGCCTGAAGGCTGAGTGACAGATTGACATTGAAACAGTACCCGCCCCCTCCCACCCCCTCTGTCACCTCATCCTCTTGTCATCACAGGTCCTAGACCGATAACATTTAACAGTCAATCTTCAGAGGCTTTTTCCTTTTGTGCTGTGTTTGAAGCAAAGACGTTACACCTCGCAGGTGTGGGGGACGGGCAGGGGGAAACATGGAGGGTTGACTGGGTTATGGAATGATATAACTTGGGATCAAGACTGCATGAAAACTATCTTTCAATTCACTTCACTATGATGATTACCAGCAACACTGCAATCTAAATGCATAAAAAAAAAAAATACAGAGTGAAGCTGAAGGAATAATGGATGCATGGAGATACAAGGAAGCTCCAGATTGTTAGGGTGCATGAAGGAAAGGGGTGTGTGCAAGTAGGAATCGGGAATAATGTCCTTATTTCTACTCTGTGTGCTGTGATTTTTATCCAGTGTCAAGGGAAGGAAGCATCAATGCCTGTGGTGAATTAGCCACAAAGTTAAAGTGTGAGGGCATGCAGTGAGTGAGATGTTTATGCAGGAGAGTTTCATGCTTTTACAGACCTGCAATCAGGTATTTACTCACTCAAACCTATGACAGAAAAAATCGCTAACTCCAGTGTTGTTGGATGTCATTAGTGTGCTGATAGGTGGTGACAGCTGCAAAAAAAAAAAAAAAAAGAACTGAATTTTCATGTTCTAACCTGGTTATTCAATGCTGAAAAGCCCTAAAATTTTCATCTCTTGTCGATCTGCTGTGGATGCGTGCGCAAGAGAAAAATATTGGGGGAGTGAAATAGAACCCACTGTCAAAAAAGCAGAAGAAAGTTCTGCTCTCTTCCCACTCTGCTTTATTTGAAATGAGCTCATCAAAAGTCTCACTGATGTTAAATGCACAACCAGCAGAAGAAAAACCACACAAAGACCTCACAAAGGCTGACACTGTCGTCACGTCAAGGTGATCTTAGGTGTCTGATTGTATTTAAATATATGCCAGTCTGCGCAGTGTTTTATTTTTGGACGTGGACTTTTGTATTATAGTTATCAGCGAGTTAAATGGAACAGAAAGATAAAAAAAGCAGACATCAATAAAAGTGTGAACTGCTGACTCCATAAAGGCGTGCTCCGCAGAGCAGAAGTAAACTATGATGATAATATCCTTCGAACAATACAAACATTAAAACGTAGGCTTATTGGGTTTAACTACAGCTCATTGCATCTTCAAATCGAATCCAAAAGGATAACTAACACTGCTGGCTCATTAAAGACTGCAGCACAATGAGGAAACTGCATGTGACAAACAAATGATCAAAATGAGAGCGCTTGGAGATTATCAGCTGAATCATGCCCATAAAATGAGCTTTACATTACATACATGCAAGATTTAAAAAAGAAAACTTTGCCTATCCTCAGGCAGTGAGTTAAAAAGTTTAATATCAACAAATATATTGTGTTTTTAAATGTTTGTTTGTGTGTGTGTGTGTGTGTGTCCATGTAAATCTGTTGCGGCGTCCGTAGGCGGGCGGAACATTTGTTTGTTGGCGGCATCTTTCTCCTAGGTCCTGTCTAATGGGGATAAGGGAATGGCCTGTGGCAAGATAGATAGAAGGATGCTGTGTTTATCCCAGCAGTGTCCACGGGCTACAGCCTCAACATTACAACAAGGGGAAGAGGGAGTTGGAGGAAAAGAGAGGAATTCACCAGAGAAGAGTCATGATTAAGACAACAAAGGGGGTGTTAGGAACCGGAAGAGAGCGGGGAGATTATTAGGAGAAGGAGGACTGCGCTGGGGAAAGACATGCTGGAACTGGCAATGGGGAATGACAGAGAGGTTTTCAGTGTTGTTTAAAGATCCTCATATGCATACTTGAAACCCTCCTATCCTTGGCTGGCTCTTTCCAGGCCCTTAGAAGGCAAAAACTCCTACAGTAGATGCGGCTGTCGAGCTTTAAACTGCATCAGTCCATCCAACTGAGTCAGATTTATTTTTCATGAGTGGATAGCTTCATCCATCCAGTTTATGGTAATACAGGCCCTATATGAATGTATTTTTTATCATGCATCAGACTATGAGACAATGACTCAGGTTGTATATCTAAGCAATGAAGACGACAGCAACAAGACAGCTAACAAAATGAAGACTGATAGCGTTAGAAGTATTAGGAGATACAGAAAGGTGTGTGAATTTTCTAAACTTTAATTAGATCATACAGTATGTAGAGCAAAGTTGTTAATACTTAATTATATTTTAGCTTCTAAATATCAACATACTGTCTTTTTTTTTTGGGGGGGGGNGTGCCACTAGACGACTGATTGATGAATTTCTCAGCAGGTGATGTTTTAGACAGAGCAGATAAGAAACTAGGAAAACAAGTTTGTTTGTCATGTTTGTATTGACAGTTTTGCAGTACACAGAGCGTAATTCTATCCGCAGCCCATCATAATTAAAAACTGCCAACAGATGCTGAACAGTAGTTTACTGTGTATGTAATTTAAGAGATCTTAAAAACATGTCTTTGCTTTACTTGCCTAATGAGAATTTACAGGGGTATGTACGGTTTTGTTTTGTTTTTTCTTTTAATCTTTAGGTTTTGTTTGGAATGAAAATTGTCTTAAATTTGATTTTAATTCACATTTAAGGCAGATCAGCAAACTTCAAATTTTTTCATGCAGATCCCTGAGCTGACTCTATCATAGTTTATGATTTGCACGTTTGCTTTGTTTCTGCTTCCCATTGAAATTCTGCATTCTGCGCTGTAATAATCATGGCTTGGGATTTAAGTGGCACACAGTAGTAAACCTTGTACTGTGTACAATTCAAGTTACACACTTCCATGTGGAGTTTGCATGTTCTCCCCAGAGTACTCTGTGGGTACCCTGACTCCCTCTTACATTCCAAAGAATTGCGTATTCGGTAACTAGTGATTCTAAATTCTGTGTAGATGTGAATGATTGTCTGTCTCTCTGTGTTGACCCTGCAATAGACTGGCAGCCTGTTCAGGTTGTACCCTTCCTTCTGCTCTACGACAGTTTGTTGCTTGTCTGGTCTCAGAATATCTATGATTGGCCATAGCTGAAACTAAAGCCCAGAGGAGGTGCAGGGGTCTAACTCATTCTCAGACCCCTTGAATTTTTTCTTTTGTTTGGAAGCAGGATAAAGAAAAGCTGGGGACATATCTGCAAATGTGCTCACTTTAATACCAACCGCATATGTAAAATCAAGTTAGCTTTATTTTGACCTGCTGCACCTGTTTTCAGGGACATAATTGAACACTAGTGATTAGAGAAACACAGATACAGTATGTTCAGCTAACCCAGGGTGTAACACAGGCAGGTTTATAATGATGAGGGGTGAGCAGTGACTCCTATATCTTGTCAGGTGCAGATGATGGATTAGTGAACAGCTGTTGGTGCAGCACGTACGCCAGGCCCAGTGAGCCACATGTTGCATCACAGTCTGTCAGCACATTTACAGTATGAACAGAACAGCAAAAATCTCCATATATTTATCAGCCTGTCATACTTCTCAGTGTGATTCTAATATTTATTCCATCATCTGTTTGTCTACCCGTCCATCTGCTCTTCTGTCGACACAAATGCCCATCAGGTCTTTTGACTTGGCCTGATCAGTTCTCTAGTCAATATGCAGGAGCTCAAGCTTCATAAAAGTTGTTACACCAAATTAAATCAGACGTTGTGGCCACTATTTGTTCATCTCTTTGTTTGTACCAACAAGCCCCCTGCAGCTTCATATAACACACAGTACGCATGTCAGCTTTTCCCATTTAAGGATTTTCCTGCATGTATTCAGTTGCGAGAAAATCAGGAGCAGAATTTTTTTTTTTTAACTTTTGGGAAACATCCTGACATTTTCAAGTTCCAGTCTGTGCTGACAGAATAACAAGCCCTGAAGTACCGAAATATATCTCAGTGGCACACACACGGTGACATGCACAAGTACACACATTTGTAGTGGCACAGCCTGTGAGATCAGGATCACTGCTATCTAGGAGCAGGCCTCAAGCAAGTCATTAATTTTGGAGCCCACCACTGCTTAACATCCCTCCCATGTGTAAGAGCAGACTGGTGAAAGTAAACATCACTTTATGTGTTGGGTAGGGGGAAGGCCTTGCATCTCTTATTGCTTCTGGATGTCTATTTAGGCATTTAAGTTCTGTATGGGAGGCTGTTTTTAAAACGGAAAAAAAAGCAGAATTTTCCTGAGGTTTTTGTCTTTTTTTGGAGAGATGCTCTGGCATTGCCTGCAGGAGAGACAGGTAGCTCAACACTGCAAACTGAAATTTTGTGTAGTATGTGCTTGACAGGAGGACAAATATGGCTTAATACAAATTCAGTGATGTAACTATACTGCAATCATGAGACAGCATGGAAATTATGCTGTCACCTATTCTAGGAGTTCATTTTAACGGCTGCTTCAATAATTGAGTATCCCTCAAAATGTTGTGGGTGTTATGTATGATAAAATGGCATTTCTGATTACAGTCATTTATCAATGTCTTTGTTGTTGTCAAAAGTGAAGCATTTAGTTGTCCGGGGAAACATTTTGATATTATTTCCGTGAGAAATCATTGTGACAGTTAGCGTAATCTTATTGAAAACGCAGTTGAAAAGAAACCTTTTTATCCTGTAGCTCTTATGTGACGGTTATATGCCTCAGGATTTTAAAAGGGAGGACTTCTGGCAAAGGGCGATGTGCTAGAAAGTCATGTTCTTCTCACCTCTGCTGAGCTTCAGTAAAATCCTGTTGCAATATATAGATTGTAAACATAATAAAGGATGTAGCATCATTTCTAAAGGCTTTAAATGTCATCTGCAGCAATAAATAAATAAATAAATAAATAATCAAGCAAAACACACAGAAAAGTTCCTGCAGTCAAAAATGTTCAGCTATAGAGAATGGGGGAAAATTAAGGCCCAGTCAGACTTCTTTAAATTTCAAACAAGAAGAGCGGGGTGATTCTCAAAGCTAGTGCAGATCTGGTCACAATCAAAGGATACTGAAAAATGCACAGAGTGAAATTTCTAAACCAAAGATAATATGATTCAAGCCAAGGCCTGGTTTCTTGAGGATACAAGAACAGAACTGGAACTGATATCTCAGTAATATCCCGCTGGTCTAACTTGATTCTTGTTAACCAACTGAAGGGAGCAGAAGGGAATGATAACTAATCTCATTGTGTTTGCAATGACAATAAAGGAATCTTGAATCTTGTCTAATCTTTTTTAAGATTAGAGATGGACAGTTCAGTTTTATTTGTATAAAGTCACTTCACGACAATACAGTAGTCATCTCAGGGTTCTAAATACTGTATTGAATACAAGATGACAGGAAAAAAAAAAAACCCAGCAGTCTAATCCCTTGTGAGCAAGATTTTGGACAGATTGGAAGAGAGTGGGGGGTGGGGTATACTTTCACTGGCTAGTGTGTGAGAGGGGGGAATAAAGACAGAAAAACAAACAAGGCAGCACAAAATTCAGAAAGAACCACGTGGCAAATGATGTGCCCAGTAACTACATACCACAAATTTATGCAGAAGACGAAAGTTGAGCTAATATGCTGGACAGGTCTTTGTTTGCTGCCTAAATATTAAAAACACATTACTGAAAAAGGGAGCTCTCCATCTGACTGTTTACACTTTCTAATCCAGTGGTTTATAAAAGTACTATCAAATGAGATACCTCTAGGGACACGCTACAATCCTCCATACACACAACACACACGCACGCACGCACAGCCAACAGCTTGACAAGGCACTTCATTAGCCAAGGACCTGAATGCCAGAAATGCCTTGCTCCTGTGCACTCCTGTAATAAGCTCTCCTTTTCCTCACTCCAAAGATACTTCTTACACAGTGAAAAGCATGCACACATGCACACAGCATTAGCAATTCAGTTTGTGAATGGAGAGTGGATCCCAGCACGGAAAACTGACAGGGAGATCAACGCTCCCAACTGTCGTTCAATTGCCAGGGAATGGCCTCCGCACTGAGACATGGTGTCTGTGTCGTCCACCTGAGAGAGACACCCGAGAGATAATTGCCAGGCTCCCTTCACCTCTCTCCCTTTTCACTGCTACCCCTGTGTGGGAGAATGTTGTTTTGTGTAATTACTGTGGAGGACAGATAGATGCTCTGTCTCTTTCTGTTCTTTCACTCCACTGCATGTCACTGTTGTACTCTCTGAGATTTAGCCCTTTTTTTGAAACTTAAAAAAAAAGGAGAGCTGTTTTTTGCTTCATAATGAGATAAATCTGAAAATCTTACTGAGCTTTACTACAGCTTTGCATGTCACCCTTTGGTTGCCAGTGCAAATATTGGGTTAACTTATTTATTTATTTTTTTATGTTAAGGATCTGGCTTGATTCTTTTTACGGCAGCTTTTATGAATGTAGTGCATTCATTTGCTGTTTATAAAAAACTCTGAATTATGTCTTATTATGACCTTGCCTTTACTGCTTCTTTATTAACTGGGCTGTGATTACAGTGCATTTAAGTTAAGCTATGCATTTAAAACTTTTTATTGGTGTCTCAAGTCAGATTTCTGCGGTGTGTGTAGAGTGCTATATTCTTATATATATATACCGAATACCTTTATTAGTCCCACAATGGGGAAATTACAGTTAACAGAACACCCATCCAAGAAATACAAACATAGAGACAAACACAAACAGGGGGGACAGGTGTCTGAGGTCGTGCAGCCATTTTACCGGCGCTACCTTTAGCAGAAAAACAGAAAGAGATACACTGGGATAGGTAGGTTCAAAAAAAATGATCTCGTACTGTGTTCATTATGAATACCTTACGAGGTTCCAAAAAACACCTCAGCAAAGCAGTAGCACATTTAAAGCCTGGAGAGCACTGGGGTGGGTAGGGGAGGGGCTGCCAGTGGAGACGAGCAGGATACTGTGATGGTCACACAGCTTCCAAGACCAGCAGTTCATGATGATGTTCATGATAAGATGGTACAGTCAGCCTTGGTTGCCAGGA
>JASGAU010376161.1:0-16057 GCA_030220045.1 Australoheros facetus
TATATATATATATATATTTCAGGAAATACTAAACACCTTGCTAGAACCCTGATGGAACCCCTTTTGCATTCAGAACTGCATTAATTCTTTATGGCACAGATTCATCGAGGTGCTGGAATCATTCCTCAGACATTACGGTCCGTACTGACGTGACAGCATCACAAAGTTGCTGTAAATTTGTCAGCTGTTGAACTTCAGCATGTGATTCATGTGATTGGTTGATTAGAGATTATCGTTAACAACCAGTTAAATAAGTGTACCTAATAAAATGGCCAGTGAGTGTGTATATGCATAGCCAGAGTATCAGCACCTACTGAAAACATTCCTAATTATCTTTTGTTATATTCACACGTGATAACACCTGGAACACAACTATTACGATCTGATTACGATCTCAATTCTTTATATTTTGCTTCCAAGGACCCAGACTTTCTTGTAATTTTTTTAAGTGGTCTTGAGCAATAATTTTCCAGGCTTTCTGAAGGTCTTCTGGAGGTTTTTCCTTTAGACATCGGGTGCTTTCTCACTCATTTTTAGCCCAGTCCTTGTACTGGACCATTTTCAGAGATGTTTTTTGTTTGTTCAGCCACTTAGCACTGACCTATGAATCATTCAGCAAAGAACCAGTTTTAAATCGTATCTTTAGGCACTTTGTTACTAGTAACCTGTCGCAAAAGCACATTTTTGTTTTCCCCTTCTTTAGTTGAATCTTTGAAAAATATCAAAGGTAACATAGTCTGACAGGAATAAAATAGGGTTTTTGCACAAAGTGATATTAGCCAATAACTTGGCACAGGAAGGAAAAAAAAAAGAGGCAACTGGACAAGTGGAGGATAAGAAAAAATGACAGGCCTATAAAAACTATCTACATTGGATGAACAGTCTATGAAAGTCATGTCATGTCCTTAAGAAATAAGACTCAGCAAAGACCCGACAGAGAACCTGAGAACTGCATCTGACCCTTCAGCTGATCCATTGCCTGTTCACCAAAGCTTCATCAGAAATGGTCTCAATGCAAGGGTGGCTGTCAAGAAGCCGTTCTTAAAGAAGGGAAGTTGCAACGCTATCAGTCATTGACTGGCCTCCCCAAAGCCCAGACCTCAACTTTATTGAAGCAGTGTGGGATTATCTTGACAGAGAACGGAACAAAAGGCAGCCAACATCCAAAGAAGAACTGTGTCCTTCAAGAAGCCCGGAAAACTATTCCTGAAGACTTCTTAAAGAAATCACAGGAATGCTTGCCTCAGAGAGTTCAGTTTTTGTTGAAGAATAAAGGCACTCATGCTAAATACTGACTTTCAAGCTCATTAGAACTGTTTCTGCCTTATATACTGTATGTTTAAATAAATCACTATAGCCATTTCCCACTTTGCCATCAAAATACAAAGAACTGAAGGATGCTTTCAACTACAACTATTCATTCTTTTTTGTCAGAGCTACATCTTTAGAATGATGACAGTCAGCAGCTATAGGTTAGTTTAGAAAAAAAAAAATAGCGATTATTGCTTTGTCCAAAGATAAAATAGCAACAGAGAGAAATCATGTGGCATGTAAGCCCCAATTAAACCACAACTTGTCATTTAAGTTTTGACTCAATTCAGTTTTTGCTTGGATTTAAGATGCTCATTAAGGAGTTTCATTCGCTGGCAGGCAGACTTCTCTTTCAACTGTGTTTAGTCAAAGCAGGTAAACAAAGCTAACCAGCTGGTGGCTCTACCTTCAAATGAGAATGGTCTAGCTCTTTTTTTCAAACTGTCAAAAAGAAAGGAAATATACATATTTCCCAAACTGCAATAAACAATTTTTGAAACATTTAAAATGCATTATAGATGGTGCCCTTCAAATGGTTTAGAAAAACACTTTCTGGATACAAAAAAAAAGAAGAAGAAAAAAATCAAAACAAAATACAACTACTAAGCTTCACTGGGAAGCTGCTGAATAAACACTGAGCATGAAGTAAGATGTACAGAGAGGTGATCAAATAAGAGAAAAACCTAAACATGTGACCCACACAGCAAGGGCATCTGGTTGCATTTTTTCGAGGATCTCCACACAAAGGTGTTCTGAGTAATCGTGCAGAGACATTTCTATCCTGCTCTCATCTTTCAGTATACCAAAAACCCCATCCACGAAGCACAATGGGTTCACTGATGGTTTGATGTAGTCTTTTGCGAAATTGTGGACCAATGTGTTAGAAAGAGGCCGCCACCATTATAATAAAAACACCAAATAAGACAATATCTGTTGAACTGGCACTACATCTATGGGTGGGCGATACAGTCTCAAAATTATATCACGATATTTGGAAGTTTTGCAGTGATGATGACATTTCTGACAATATAGAAGATATACTGAACATTTTATCTGTGAGTGCAGCTTGCAGGCAGCAGCATCTATTAGTACATACAAAATGAAGGGGATTTTCCATCCTTCTTTTCCAATGAGCTACAGTTATTGATCACAGACTGCCTAATTCGAAGTGTGAATCTTTTGCCACAAGGTGCCACCACCACCACCAGCAGCAGCAGCATTATAGTGCAACAGCAGTGACACAGCATTAGTTACAGTGACACAGCAATGTAAGCAAAAAAGTAGCCTACTGTAGTTGGAGTTTTCCCTGGAAATTTTAGGTATAACATAACGGCATAACATTTTACTTTAACAATAACTAAAGTAAACATCTTAACCTTGTGACCCTTCAGGAGCTGTACAATATTGTCACACAATAAAACTGACAAATATTTTCTTTTAATCTGCGATGTTCTATCTTGGGTCAAGCTTTTTAATCAGCTGCTTAAAGCCCTACTTTGCCACCTTCTAACTGTATCTGTAATTTCCATCCACAGTTTGCTTTTCCTGTCATATGGAGTGCAGCTAGCGAATGCTCCAGCAATGCTCGTTAGATTTATTTGTTTACTTTTGGATTGCACATCCGCTCCTCAGGTGATGTCATTGCCTGGTTTCACTTGACTATGTTTTTTTCCTCGAGTGGTGAAACAAACTTGTTGTTTCCACTTTCACGGAGCAGTTTTCTTGCACATTTTGCAAAATATGATGCTGTGCTGACAGTCTGACCCTGTTGTAACCAAACCATATCCATAGTATTGAAGTAGCTCCCTTTTTCTCAGAGGCTGACACACTGGTCTTGTTTGGGCTTGTGTCACTGTTGTATATGCTAGATTATAAGGTATGGCTTCACTAGATGACTGATATTGTGACGCCATATTATTTTATCATGTGATGATTTATACTGTTATTATCATGGCTGCTATAATAGGGCACAGCCCTAATTCCAGCCCTTCGTTTAAGTTCAACAGACTTGGGCATTCAACATCAAGGTGTGCTGATGCTGTTCTGGCTGCATGTGGTAGCCCAAAACCTAATTTTCAGTCTGCTTACCAGTCATCGATTAAGCATAGTGGTAGCCTAAAAAGAAAACTTCATGAAGATCTCCATTAGAAATAGCATTTAGTCCAGGATTAGACATACATGTCTTGGAAAGTAAACATTTATGTTTCTTTTTCCTTTAATTTGTCACCCATCTGTATCTTCTAAACAGGATTTAAACAAAAAAGGCAGGAGGCAGGCGGCTCAGACAGAAACACTTCCTCCACACATAAATTTCAGGGGACTCGTATTCCTAACACAAGACTTACCGTCAGTTTTCAGAAATAAAGAACAAAGGAAAATTATGGTAAACAACAAGCTTTTTTGGCAGCAGAGCAGGAAATTGTTTTTCAGGCTAAAGGCTATAGACATTTTTCACTGTGGTTCAAATTACTCTTTACTTGAGACAAAAAAAAAGGCTTCATCAATGTAATTTTTTTATTCGAACAGACATTATTAAATAAAGTGACCAAACTCACCTCAACCTTTATGGTTCCTGATAAAAGAAGGGCTCCAAAGATGATCAGTAAAGAGCCAACCAGAAAGAGGAATACTGCCAGTGCAATCGCCTTATATGGGACCTTTGGAGGGGTTTTCTTGAACTGCAAAGAGTGACATTGTGGCAAAATGGTATTTAGATTTCAATTATGTACATCACAATATATTGATATCTAATGATTTCATGATATATTAACAAAATTAGACAGTGCACTCCGTAGGCAGCTACTCGAGCAAATTTAATGCAATTAGAGTTTTCTATCTCCAAATCAGCTTGAAACCATGTTCAGCAACAAGATCTCAGTTGGGAAGCTCCCCCATGTGCAATTTTTAATAATCAGCCTGCATTCAGTCTGCGATTGGATGAAAAGACACTGGGATTGCCTAAATCCAAAGAAGAACTGAGGGAATTCTCCATGATCTTTGGAACAACTTACCTGCCAAGTATTTTAAAAATGATGCAAATGTAACAAGGGGAACTGGCACTGTTTTAAATGCAAACAGTGATCACACTACCCATTAATTTGATTCTTTTTTTCCTGTTTACTCCACTTTGTTCGGAAGTTAAATATGTATGACCTACTCATATTACTGTTGAAAGCAGCTTCATTTGGCAAGCCTAAAACTTTTTCAAAGAGCTGTTTTAATTACAGAGGACCTCCGCTTTTCAACAGAATCATTACTTGAGATTCATCACAAATCACTGCTGGCGGTGGAAATTCTTTTTTTTAGTAATTAATATCCTGTTGTCAATCCATAAAGTCTCTCACCTGTAAGTCTATGTAACCGTCGTCATCAGCAGCCAGCCGTGAGTATTTGACCTTGTTGTTGGATATTCCAGCAGACAGCATGTTGCTTCTAGTTGCCATCATTATGGCATGGAAGCTGTTTGGAGAGAGAAGCGCAAAGGAGGTAATCATCCAACTTGGCTACACTTATCTCATACGGTGCTGAAGGAGAGCCATCTATTTTTGATTTATGCACAGAAAAACAACCTGGCAAGTAAAGCTCAACATCGATGAGAAAAAAAAAACAAAACAAAAAAACACAGAAATCGAAGGGATTCTGCTCACTGATTTATAAAACTGCCCAAAGCATTTGGAAGCTGAAATGATTATTCAACATCCATCATGGCTGTCAAACTTATGTGTGCTCTCGGCACATCTAAGTTTTAAAAGAACTGCAGAATATCGCTGAAAAAGCAATCTAAGCAGAAAGACTGAGAGGTCAGTGACCAGGACACACTCATCTGGGTCTTTTCATTTCCGCTTCTGCTCGAGCATGTAAACAGTGAGCAGATAAGTTCCTCTGATAAAACAGTTTACATTCAAATAAAGCAAGGTCGTGGAATAGCTCAGATTAAAGTGTTTATTATTGAAATGCTTGCAGAGAGGTTTTGGGAAATAAAATGGGGTTGCCTTTCCCCACCTTTCCAGAAACAAATCCCTTCACATTACAGTATGTTTCTCTCAAGAGGAATGTACTGCTTCTATTCTACACACAGCTTCTTTTATGCTTTACGCATAATCAAGTCAGTGTGAATAAAAGCATTTTACTCCTGCTTCACTTGATGCAGCATCCACTCAAGAAAATAAATTAATAAAACACAGTAACACTGATCTACCCCAGAGAGAAATATGACTACGCATGTGATCTGATCCCTCTCAAGGCCTAAGTTGTGTTTACGTTGGATCCCAAAAGAAAGACTACGGCAGTACATAAAAATCGTAGACCCTACTTTAACACGTTATGGGGGAGCATTCAGAAACATCTTGTTATTTTCCTGACAGCTGCCACATCAAGTTGACACAGAGCCATTTGAGAGGGTTACTGTCAGGTTAACAGCATGTGCACGGCAGCAAGGAAATGCTTCTGAAATGCAGCTTTGCATACAACAAGTAGTAATTATTAGTATCCATCAAGATCATTTTCAGACAGACAGAACCTTTTGTGCAAATGCAGAAGACTAGCTAGACGACTTCTGTATTTTTTTCTAGTGTTTAAACACCAGAATTAAACTTTAGCAGTTTGGCGAAGGATTTTAAAGCCCACTAAGAGAAATTAATATAGTTATAAGAGGATATAGTTGACTTCCCTTGTCCACTGATCACAGAGGTTTTCTACATGACACGACAACGTTAATAAGATGTAAAGCAAAGTTACAAGCAGCACTTAAAATTCAGAAGCCCTGAGTTATCTTTGCAAATGACCGTTACATGGGAATATTTACTGTGTACAAGTGCGCATTAATACCTGCGAACTTTGATTGGTTACAATAACTTACGTTACCTAATTAGCTGGAGCATTAGCCCCTTGGAAATGTAATGTAAATGGACAAACGCGAACACATTCAACTCATTTCTTTCCCTCGTTCCTCTCTTACCATTATTAGAGGTATGTATAACCAGCATAAATATTTCCATGTAGCTCGGACTGCTCTCAGCGGTGCCACATCTGTATTGTTTACGCTTATTAAAAACTACCTCAACTTCCTTATTTTATTTTTTTCGTCAGCGCGCATGCGCACACAGATTTCTCTTTCTTTTTTTTTAATTTATTGAACTTTAACGGCACGCAAGCTGTAAGGTACACACTGAGAAATATAAAGAATAACAAACAAACAAAAAGAAGCCAAACAAAAGAATAACACTAAACCATATGAGCGCCATCTGAACATATATAAGATAGCCCAAACTCCTGTTACAACTAGAACATTGACATAAACAATCAATAACACACACACACGTTTTTATAATATGGAGGCAAATGATCTGCTGTGGTGATCCTAAAGGGATCAGTCAGAAAAATAAGAAAGTGGCTTTATACACTAAAATAGCTAAAATTCAGTGAATCAAAAGAAATCTGGATAACAATGGAACAATGGCTTACTAAATACAGTATTTAAAAAAAATCATAACAGCAAATGTCAGATGACAATAAAGTGGCTCAGTATAACAGCATATAAAGTGTAGTGGACAATGCAATGCAGTGGCTCTGTGTAAACAGAGTGCTAAGTGTTTTGACACAGCAGGGTTAAATAACATGAGAGAGCAGATGATTGTCTGCTTGACGGACAATGTTGCATTGCAGGTTGCCAGTCCATCACAGAGCCAGTACAGACAGACAACAATTACCACTTACATCCACACCTACAGCCAATTTAGAATCACCCAAATATGGATGTCTTTGGACTGTGGGAGGAAATCGGTGAAAACCCACTCAGGCACAGAGTGAACATGCTAACTCCACACAGAAAGTCCACCAGCACTTAGAAAGCCCTTCATTCAATATTCCACCTCCATAAAAGTAAAGAGCTTTCTCTGCTAAAGTGTGGAAACTAACTATTATGTTGGTACCTTATAATTATTGAAATATTGTTGTAAAAAGAGAACGCATTATTAAATAAGTAGCAATTTAAAAGGTGAAGCAAGTCAAGGTCTTTTTTTTTTTATGATCTATTAAAAAGAAAACACACACACAGAGAGAACACAGCCACAACATTAAAATCACTGACAGATAAAGGCATTAACTTTACTGTGCAATATTTTGCTTGGAAACCTTGGTTCCTGGTATTCATGCCACTCACATACACATTGCAGCAAACCACATAGCGACAGCATGCAACACTACTCCCTGATGGCAGCTACCTCCCCGCGCCACGCGACACAACAAAAACTGATCAGCAATATATCAGGGAGCACAAATCAGAGGTCAAGGCTTTGATTCCACTTCAAAAAAAAAAAATTCCCAGATCTCAATCCTATAGATCAGTGGGTCATCAAGACAACCCTGCAGGGTATTCTGCATACCAAATACCCTGCCCATACCCTGATGTGTTAGTTTTTCTATTTTTTATGCAAACTATATAGGTGTAAGTATAAATAAGGTTATAATGACCATGCCTTTGTAAATTATTTGAATGTAACTGAGTGAATAAGCTACATTCAAACTACAAAAGTAGTGCAGAACAAAATCTCCTTCCAATGAGCAATCACTGTCATGTAAACAGACTGGTACTTAAATGGCACGTTTCTTATTACAAGCCTCATTCATCCATTCATATAAATCCTATTTTTATGCTTAAGTATTTTTAACCCAACATTCACATACTCACACGGATGAATCGGGGCAACTCGGGGTGGGGTATCTAGGCCAAGGATTCTTCAACACACAGATTGAAGCACCAACAACCCACTGAACCTCCCGAGCCACTGACACCCAAACTCCCTTTCTTGAGTTATGCTACTGCTCTTTATATTACCCTATTCAGAAACTATTGATTGTGAACTAGCTTTTTAGGATTTTTATTTATTTATTTATTTTGCTGTTAAGATTTATGTAAGCCTACAAATACAGATTATGTGATTAAATGTAACTGTTAGTTAAGTATATTTACCTTCCTCTCAAAAGTTCAGGAATGCAGTCCTCAGAAAGACTTCATCCTTGAGTTTCTCTCTGCTGGTTCTCTTTTTGTTGCATTTCTATATCACTGTATTTGTGATTTATCCTCTCACTTTAACTGTAGAACCAATTTCACCTACCCCTCTGTAATCCTGGCTTTTATTTATTGATTTGATTTTTTTTTTTTTTTGGAGGGGGCTGTGCAGCTGTTTGGTTAAGCAGAGTGTAAATGTCAATCTGCTTGAGGATAAGATCCTTCTTGAGCTGCATACAAACAAATTCCCTGACATTACGGCCACTGAACCAATCAGTGTTAAACTGATGTGGATTTTTGAAGGAATAATTAGTGGGGGTTTTTTTTTAACTATGATGTTTTCAAACCACAAATGAAATTGTTCAAACTTTATACAATAAGTAGTTATTCACTGAGCAAACTTATAAGCAGCTATACTGGGAGGAAGTCGCCTATATTTAAGCCCCACAGCATCAAGTCAATTAAACTTTTGGGATGTTGATCTGGTCAGTTAAGTAGCAAAAGGGGGTTGTTCATCAGTTTCAGCTGATTTGGTGTTAATGAAATTAACAACAGGTGCACTAGAGGGGCAACAATGAAACAACTCACAAAACAGTTTTACATGTGGAGACAGCTTTCCCTTGTCTTTTCTGATTGTTTTTACTAGTTTTGCTATTTACTGGTGACATGAGACGATACCTGGACCCCACAGAGGTTGCCTGGGCAGTTCAGCTCCTCCAGGACAGCACATCAGTATTACCCATTGTCTTGTGTCTCCCAGCATGGGCTCGAGAGCATAGAGGAGATTCCAGGAGACAGAAATTTACTTTAGGAGAGCTGGACAGGGCCGTACAAGGACCTTAACACATCAACAGGTTCGGTATCTACTCCTTTGTGCAAGGAGGAACAGGATGAAGACTGCCAGAGCTACAAAATAAACTGCAGCCGACCTCTGGTGTGAATGTCTCAGACCAAACAATCAGAAACAGACTTCATGAGGGTAGCCTGAGGGCCCAACGTCCTCCAGTGGGCCCTGTACTCACTGCCTAGCACCGTGGAACCCAATTGGCATTTGCTATAGAATACCAGAATTGGCAGGTCCACCACTGGTGCCCAGTGCTTCTCACAGATCAGAGCAGGTGGTGATGGTCTGGGGAGGCATATCCATGGAGGGACGCAAAGACCACAAGCTAGGCAACAGCACCCTGACTGCTATTAGGTATGAAATCCTTGGACCCATTGTCAGACCCCATGCTGGTGAAATGGGTCCTGGGTTCCTCCTGGTGTGTGACGATGCCTGGCCACATGTGGTGAGAGTATCATTGATTTTCAAAGTGTCTTTAAATTCAGCCCTCTGTAAGTTGATAATTTTCATTTTGATCAAACAATGTGGCACCTTTTCATTCCTGACACATTACCCAGTCCATATCAGTATAGATATCCTGCATGATTTTTCCCCCATTGAGATCTGATGTGTTTTCAAAGTGTTCCATTCATTTTTTGAGCAGTGCATATCACTAATGCTTACTTCACTGCTAAACTAATCCTAACTGTCCTTGCTGACTATCAATAGTATCAGCCACCTTCCTCCAGGCAGCATTTCTTCAGTGGGAGTCAGAATCAGATAACAAGAGGAAGAGAGTTCACACAGTTTGGGATTTCCTGATGCAATTATATACAATTTATCTTCTAAAGACAAGATATTAAGCTCCAGCACAACTAACAGGCTAGGGAGTTTCAGGTTCAGCATCTTAGATCAGCTCATTTATTGGGT
Organism: Australoheros facetus; assembly: GCA_030220045.1. Lineage (NCBI taxonomy): Eukaryota > Metazoa > Chordata > Actinopteri > Cichliformes > Cichlidae > Australoheros > Australoheros facetus. Next base: position 10,074 of record JASGAU010376161.1, read on the forward strand.
ACTTATGTGTTATATAAGATGAAGATGCCTTTATATGAAGGCTAACATTTGCATGCAAACTTTTCCTTACAAAAAGTAGGTCAAAAGTATCAACCCTAGGGTTACACACGTCCATGAATTTCTGTGCTGAATTTTGTGCTGACTGACCACGGAAAATCAGTGTGTGCCTCCCACATGACCCCCTCAGAATTATCTGATTTTTTTTTTGTACAAATTGTACCTTCATACTATGAAAACTGACTACATTACAAGTGCTAGAAGCACATGAGGTTGGTTTGAAATTTGGTGTATTTTTGATATCTCACTAGTTCTTAAGTCCACGAGCTAGCCATGTGACATTTTTAGGGCTGAAAAACATATTATATAGAAAATTATTTTGAACCATAATGAATCACAGCTAGAAGATTAGCCTGGTATCAAATTTTAGATCAACAGGAGACCTTTCAGATGCAGTAACTAGTTTTGACCAGTCACATGATCACTCATGGTGATCAAAACTCTTTACCCAAAAGTCTTCTTATACAGTTTTCATAGTTTTTTACATGGCTTCATTAATATTGGCAAAATTATTGTACAAAAATTATTCCATTGTTTTTGAGGGGGTCACTGTTAGTATGTCCACAGATTTCAGTTGCATGACATCTCTTTTAATCCATTTACTTTGGCAACTGGGAACTTTTCTCAGATTTGACGGATTTTATGTGGAATGACCTCATTTCCCTGGATAGGTAAAAACTTTGACCAACTGATGGCTAATAAAATCAGCAGGGTTCAGAGAGGTTTTTTTTTCATTAGAATTCAGATCTCTCTTTCTAGTCTCTGTCAGTACTCTTGCTGCAGCATTTTGGATCTATGGCTTTTTCAGGAAGTTTTTAGGACAACCTGATAATAATGAATTACAGTAGCACAGCCTAGAAGTGATAAATGCATGAAGTAGTTTTTCAGCATCAATCTGAGACAGGATGTTGATACATTTTTAGAGATATTGCACAAATGAAAGAAAGCAGTCCTACATATTTGTTAATTATGCATATTGAAGGTCACAAATGACTCCAAGATTCCTCACAGTGTTACTGAAGGCCAAGATAGATGTTTCTAAGATTTTTAGGGCCATCATCAGCTGCCATCAGCACAGTACCACAAAATTACAGTGCTGAAAGCCGGGACTGTTAACACTAGTGGCTTATGAGGAGTCCCCAGAAAGAAAAATTAACTGGTGATTGCAGATATAGCCCACAGATTCCATCTAACCCATTTTCCTTCCCATCAAAATGATCTCAGATTGTGCTAAGAAACACTCACTGTTCCTTTCCTCATACCTGTGCTGGTTCTCAAATGGCACCAAGACAGAACTGACTCCCCACCTGCAGCGGCATCAGCACCGCATAGTCAAAAAAGATGGAGACATACTGTAAGGTGGCATGGATACTTTTAATAGCTGTATCCACTTTTAAAATAATAATGACACACTGCATGTATGTCATCCTGCTTCACAAAAATCCACAGCACAGTAAAGGGTCAGTGCAGACTGTGAATTTTAACATCCTTCGTTTCCATTCTTCATTTACATGAAAAACTTTAAATGCCACTTTAAAAAACAACACCATTTGGGGGAGGCTGCTGGCAGTATTCAGAGAAACTGGATATAACTGGAGGGAACAAACTGTGTGAGCCTGAAGTCAACTGCCTTTTTCTACTGATGGCAGGAAACCAGGGACCTTCACTGAGAACTTATTGTGCTCAAATGTGAACTCCCTACGATCATAAATAATAAACCGCTGTTAAGACTACACCACTTTAATCGTTGTGAGAACTACAAAAAGAACTTGGCATGTCAAGCAAAAAAACAATGAAAAAAGTGTTATATTATTACTATCATCCAAGCAGTTACTATAAGAATGAAATACCACACACTGCAAAGGGCATATCAGCAACATTCCTTTCTTGCTGTATTAAATCAAAAAGCACAGCAGACCCCTGCAGAACTGAGGAATTGATAACCTGTATTAAAGTCTGAGGGGAAGCTAAATTCAGGGACAACACTTTCTGTGGGCTTGTGTTGCTAGAAAATTCGGGGCGGTCATAACCTTTTTGTTTGTTTTGTTTTTTTCATTATTTATTAGCCAGCGTGGTTCATTCAATCAAAAAGATACAATCAAATGAGGAACAGTCTGGAGGTACACGGTGCTTGTGCAGCACTCCATTTAAGCAAAGACCTCGAGGCACTTTAATTGCACAAACACTTGTTTCAGGCTTCTGGTCTTCAGAATGTGCTGAAAGGTTGCTGCTTAAAATTACTATTGGTGCCAAAATGAGCCTGCTACCATGGAAAATATTAGATGGCTTGTGCCATGATGCTGACTCCTGCTGCTGCTACAGGGGTCATAAAGAAAAACACAGTGTCTTGCCTGCTGTGGCGGTGCTGGCAGGACCTCTTGTTCACATGGGCAACCCCATAATGCACCAACTGTGTACTGCCCTACTCCTCATTTGTCCTTTCTCTGTGAGCTTGTTTTGTACTTTCACCACAAAAGGCAATATTACTATGTAATAAGCAGATATACTTTTACCATGACGTTTGGACACATTTTTTCCAGTGTTATACTTACATGGTGTTACAGTCTATAACCTTTGAGATGATGTTTTAGCCCCTGAGTTCAGGGTTTTATTTCCCCCCTTCTACCAAGCCTAGAAGGGGAAACAAAGACACGTGTACAATCCACCCCATTTCTCGCATTCATGGCAGACTTGTAGGAACAAATCTCAGTATAACACAGATTAAGTTTCTAAACTGACTAAAGAATTTAAATCATCATGTGTCTAAAGAAGAACAAAAACTTGCTAGAGCAAAGACATTATTGCATGGCTGTTGTATTAGATAGAAGCTTCAGCTAAGCCATTTGAGCCTATGTGGTTATATTGCATATCCATGCATCCACAGCTGTGTGTATATACAGAGCCGTGTCTATCTCCGTTCATTGCTGTGCTCATGCAGAAACGTTTATGCTGGTCACATTGTTACCCACAATGTAAATAATGTATGTGGCAGTTTCTAGCTGGTGCATTTTTGCATGCATATGTGTGCGTACTCTATATCAGTGTTTCTGTCCTGGCATGTACATATAAAGTCACAGTTCAGTACCAAACTAGGACCCGATTGTAAAAGGAATAAAGTGAATCAAGTCACAGAAAACGAATGTAGAAATAACCTGCCTATTTTATCAAAATTTGAGGCTGTAGGTTAACAGCATAAAGCTCCGAAGCCACAAATACAGTCGTACACCACGAACAGGAATATTTATTTGTCGATTCCATGATGGCATTTACAAACTGAAAGAACCAGTTGGCGTTTTGCTTATCCAAATACACGTAGCAGCCCCTGCATTTGCAGCAATCAAAAGGCCATTCCTAAAGCTGTGTGCCATTAATTGCATGCCCTGAGGATTCTTTCAGTTTCATTTCCATTCACTTTTTTTCTTCTTCTTGCCACAACTGTTGATGTAGACATCCTGTTCTATTGTCAACCCCAGAGGCTTTGCACATTAATGAAACAAAAGTGCTCATTTCAAATTCCATTTGCCCATCTCTAAGCCCATTCCACTATTAACTCAATACACTATATCTTTTGTCCCAACAAGTCCCCTGGTGTTGTAGAATCCAGCAGCATCTCTGCAGAACTCTGCCTAGCAATGGAAATCCAATTAGTATTGACATAATTTCTGTGAAACGTACCTTTCTACAAAGGGAGGGAAAATATTATGTCTCACACTGATGGCTGTAAGCATACCATTAGTCTAAAAAAAATAAAGAACTGTATAAGAAGACTTCCTTTTACAGCTTTCATCGCTCCCAGCCTGTATTGCATGTGATAGCAGGTCAGAGCACCAAGCAGGCTGCTGCTGGGAAAATGATTATGATGTCAGCTCCACAGTATGTAATTTTTGTCTGCCAGACCATTTATTTAAAAAAAAAACTGCATATAATAATATAAAGCTTTATGCAACCCAATACTTGAAATATTATAACTGCATTAATTTAGTTTTGCTCACTAGGGGGCACTCTTCTTTAGTTTCTAATTAACTGTGATAACAGGGTGGAACAGCTGGTAGCTAAAGAGCTACAGTGCTGTGAAAAAGTATTTACCCTCTTCCTGATTTCTTAGTTTTTTGCATATTTGTCACATTTACATATTTCAGATTATCAAATACTAAATATCAAATATGTAGTTTTTAAGTTTTTCTTTTTAAAACTGTCTGACAAAGTGAAGCAAAAAAAACCAAACACATAATCGATAAAAACTCAAGAACAGATGAGACACAAAGTCACTGACAGTGATCAGCCCTGGAAAGGGTTACAAAGCCATTTGTAAGGCTTTGGTGAACCTCCCGAGAGTGGTGGACGGACCAAAATTACTCCAAGAGCACATTGATGTCTGATCCATGAGGACGCTGTCATGAAACACTGTGTGGAAGGAAAACAAAGTTTTATGAACCTAATGAAAGACTCTTGAGACAAGAACAAACTTTAAACAAGCTTTAATCCAAATCACAAAGTCCAAAATCCAAATGATAGCAGGGCACCGAGCCAACGAATCCAAACATCCACAGCTTATAGTGCTCAAAATTTGAAGGAACATATTTTAATCACAGTATGGCATCGAGTCAATTAAACTTCTGGGATATTGATCTGGTCAGTTAAGTAGCAGAGGGGGCTGTTAATCAGCTTCAGCTGCTTTGGTTGACTTTGGTTGCGCCTCAGACTGTCCTGGAGCTCATTTATGCACTGGTCCAGATCTGGGAGGAGGATACAACTAACCAGGGGAACAAGACTAACTTGACACAGGACACAACATTGAAAGACAAAAAGACAACACAGAAACAAAACTCATGAAAGGAACAGAATGGAAACACAAAAGGGGAACTAACTATAACCTGAAGTAATCAGTAACTTAACTGGAGACTCAAAAACAAGACTAGAAAATGAACCATAAAGAATCTATACAAAACCTAAGATAACCAGAAAATTAAAAAATTAGAATTCTATTAATAATAAACTAAATAGTGACCAATATTGCAAAAGAAACAAAACTGAAATATAAATCATTCTCAAAACCAAAAAGCATAATGAGCTCTGAACCTCAGACCCCTGTGTCTAAGACCCGGGGACAACGACAGTCACAAAACAACCCAGAACAACATCTAAAGAACTGCAGGCATCAGTTAATGTCAGTGTTCATGACTCAACAATAAGAAAGAGACTGCGCAAAAATGGCATCCATGGGAGACTTCTGAGGCAAAAACCACTGCTGACCAAAAAGAACACAAAGGCTCACCTCACATTTGCTACTGATCCAAAATACACCAGCAAGTCCACCTCTGAATAGCTCAGAAATACAAAATAAAGGTTTTGAAGTGGCCTCATCAAAGTCCGGACCTAAATCCAATTGAGATGTGTTGGCATGAGCTCAAAAACCCCCAGTGTGGCTGAATTAAAACAATTATACCGAGAAGAGTGGACCGAATTTCTTCCATAGTGACGTGAAAGACCCATTGCCAGTTATCACAAATGCTTGATTGCAGTTCTTGCTGCCAAGGGTGTATGTATTTTACATTTACTCGGGTTATCTTCGTCTAATATTAACATTTGTTTGATAATCTGAAACATGCAAGTGTGACAAATGTGCAAAAAAACCCAAAGAAATTAGGAAGTGGGCAAACACTTTTTCACAGCACTGTAGCTTTAGCTGCCAGATGTTCCACTCTGTTATCACAGTTAATTGCCAACTAAATCTGCCTGATGTTTGGATCTGGGGAGGTAGAAAATAGTGTGCTTGGCCCTCTTGTTAAAAACAGCTGCTGAACCAAACAGTACATGTCGTAAAAACTTAAACAACTAACTTAAAGAAGCTGAAAAAGTAGGGGTTGTGTGTGTGTGTGTGTGTGTGTGTGTGTGTGTGTGTGTGTGTGTGTGTGTGTGTGTGTGTG
>JASGAU010376166.1:0-11632 GCA_030220045.1 Australoheros facetus
ATTATTTTTTAATTATGCCATAATTATTTTTATTACGCCATAATTATTTTTTAATTAAGCCATAATTATTTTTTAATTACGCCGTAATTGTTTTAATTATGCCGTAAATATTTTTAATTACACCGTAATTATTTTTAATTACACCGTAATTATTTTTACTAAGGCTGTACTATTTTGAATAGGGCCCTAATTATGTGACTAAGGCAGTCAATATTTTACAGGGATATACCCTGTAGTACATTTAAGTTATACATAATTTAACAGTTATTAACCTGAAAAGCCTCTACTTTTAGTATAGTCGAAAAACCATGTTACCATGTTATATTGTAAGCATGTATTTATCATGTCGTGGTTCATGGCAGATGTTTTACTATTCAATGTGTTTTATTTCCAGTCTACTTGCAATACCATCATAATTTGGAGCTAAGTCTAATCTTTTTTTATTTACATTAAGTTAAAACAGTCAAAATAAATACAACATTCCAATATCAGCACATGCATATGTAGTTTATTTACAAGTGAAATCAATTCAGCCTAATTAAAAATAATTATGGCGTAATTAAAAATAATTCAGCCTTAGTAAAAATAATTACGGCGTAATTAAAAGTAATTACGGCGTAATCCACATAACTAAAATTTACTTACAGGATAGTTATGGCCTAAGGGTGAGCCTTAAAAGAAAGCGTTACCAAAAAATCCATTGATGGAATAACCTGGTCATTCAGTATATTTAGGTAGACCTTATTCTTTGAGCACATAATGTTGCTGAACCTAGACCTGACCAACTGCGGCAACCCCAGATCATAATCCAGGTGGTGACTTTTTTTTTTGGCCAGGCAGTATACTTGATTTTAATTTGGTTGGTTTGTTACGGTGTGGTGGTTAGCACTGTTGCCTCACAGCTAGAAGGTCTGGGTTCTAATCCAGCTTGATGTGGGCCTTTCTGTGTGGAGTTTGCATGTTCTCCCTGTGTTTGTGTGGGTTTTCTCCAGGTACTCCGGTTTCCTCCCACAGTCCAAAGACATGTAGTTACTGGGGTTAGGTTAACTGGTGATTCTAAATTGCTCATAGGTGTGAATGTAAGCATGAATGGTTGTCTGTCTCTCTGTGTTAGCCCTGCAACAGGCTGGCAACCTGTACAGGGTGTATCCTGCCTTTTGCCCTATGATAGCTGGGATAGGCTCCAGCCCCCCCACAACCCTGTAAAGGATAAGCAGAAGAGAATGGATGGATGGCATTTGTCACAGCCAGACAGCTGATAATTTAGGGAATGATTGTTTTATTTACAAAACATAATTAAATAAAGAGAACGTGCTTGTCAGCAAATCAGTAGAATAAAGTATGCATGAATTTGTGGCAAAGTGTGTAGCAAACAAAGGAAACTGAAGAAATCCGTCTACAGCCAAGCTGGTCCAAATCAAAAGGCTTGTGTCAGACAGAGAGCCATTTGCAGGTACACACCTACCTGCACCGTGGATCTCAAACAGTTCCAACATTCACATCGATGGCCATCAGCTTCTCTGTCCTAAAGAACTTGCATGAGGTCAGGAGTTCATCCAGTGCATTATTGCTGTGTTTTGTTTTATTGTAAGTGCATTCATTCATTAATTTTTGACATCTGAAAGGAGACATGTCACCAACCTCTGAAAATTGTGTAAAACACACATTTTCTATGACAGTCGAGTATGTGGTCACAGATTTATAAGATTAAGGTCTGTACACTGTTTAATCAGGTCAGCTGGATTACTTATGGACCTTTTCAGAAAACAGAGAGCCCATGCTGGGTGTCAACACTTCTCACCTCTCTTTCTACAGTGATGACCCTCTATGGCGTTATAATCCAAGCTTCAGAGGTTTGATCAGAGTAAGAGTCTTACGAGCTATCGGAGGTCAGATGGGCGTCTCAAAGCAAGAATGGCCTGTAAGGACACATTAGTGGAGGATTAAATGCAGTTCTCCTATGTGGTTACATGTGGCTACAAAAAAGCCACAACAAAAGAGGTCTGCTTCCTCTGCGGGGCATAAACTTCACAGCACGTCATTGTTCGGTGGGCTGTTATTGTTTCAAACAACTCCCAGTGAGAGCACCTTAGTTTGGTAGCTACTGTATCCTTAAATCTTAACAATTCTCATATACAAACTTTAATGATTGTGCTGGTTCTTGCAGCAATTCTTCAATAAATAAATTTTTTAAAAAGCCCAATATTTCATCAAATTTTCTCCCAGACAGTGGTAACTTACTAAAACCAGTCTTATACCTGGGCAGGTCAATCTGCTTTAAAACTGTTTGTAATGTGTGTCTGTGTGAGGTAAAAAAGATTTTACAGGGAAACAGTCAAAGGACTTAGAGACACTTAAGAATCTTAGCCTCACCAAACCTCTAAATCCTGCTCCAATCTTGGGCCGCATCTCTTACTCCCAAGCTGGCTTTTATTTCAAATCGTCCATTGCGACAGGCTCAGTGAACAGTCTAGACATTTAGACACATCCCAGCAGGAAAACTGGATACAATAACTGCTATTTACAACTGTGTTTCACAAGTCAAAATGCCTGTCTTGAAAAATTATTAATACATATATGAAAAATTTTCCAATTTCTTTTTTTTTAGGTGGGGGCGGTCTAAAATTTTATATTTTCACTGTAAACCATATCATGGATAATATGCCCAAGTATTTCTCATACTCACTATCTGGTGCAGTATGCTGTTTCACTGACTTTAACCAAAGTCTGTCGGCCTATAATGTGATGGAGCATTATTCATTGTAGTTGGGACACCTAAGCACATTGACACCTGACTCAGAGTTAAATGGATTTTGTGATCAACAGACAAACCTTTCTCAAGCAGTTCTCTTATTCCTGGAAAAGAGAATATGGCTGGAGAGCCTGAGGATATAGTGAGTTGGCCACGTGAGTCCATACAGAGCCATGAAATCTGCCCCTTCCTGATTTCTTAGAAGTTTTTTTTTTTTTGCATATTTGCCACACTTTAGATCACGAAACAAAATTTAACATTAGAAAAAGATAAACAAATACAAAATACACTAAAACAATAATAACATCATTACATGCAGAAAGGATATTTGATAAAGTTAACTTGACATTTCTATTCTGCTCTCTGGACAGATTTGGTTTTGGAGAGTCATTCATCAACTGGATACACCCAGCGCCACAATAACCACAAATGGGGTCACATCACTAAGTTTCACACTTCACCAGACAAGCACAACCACTCTCTACATCAAATTCATCAAAAAACTCACTGCAGGAACATGCCAGAGTAATAAAATCAAAAGAATGCAAGATAACAAGTCACAGCACAAAATCAGTCTTTATGTAGATGATTTATTATTGTAAATAACTCATTACAGGAAACTTTAAGTATAATAATAACTTCTCAGAAATCTCCACTTATACAATCAACTGTAACAAATCAACTATTCTGCCCCTCACCGAGGACGCCTGGGATTCTACAGCTCAGCACTTTTCAGTGCTCAGTTTCCTCTGTTTCTTTTTGTATGTAAACCATCAGCTTTTTTTTTTTCCCCCCACGAAAATTCCCATGAAGGAATTTATTAACAATGCTCACGATGGAAAATTTTACAATTTATTCCCAAAGTCAGAAGTGTTGCTTGTAATATGAAGCAAGTTTATATCACCCTTGGGCACCTAGTGTATCTTTATGTTATCTGGCTACAGTAAACCTAATGCCTGCAATCATGTTAAGCAGACACACAATGATGGTGCGCAACTTCGTAAGTCAACACAAAACTACCCACGAGTGCATTCCCATTATACGGGTTGTAGATTCATGATTACCAATCACAAACTTCAGTTTAAAGCTGCCGATTGTTCACAAAATGAGCAAACTATAATCTTAAACTAATACGAAGATTTAAAAAAAAAATAGAATACAAACTCAGAGCAGCACGGATGATGTAGCCAAAGCCACCGGGACTGATAGCAGGTAAAGATAAATAACTTAAAATTATTGATTCCACCAGACTTTTTATTAGTTAAACCTCGGTAGTAATGAGCTGGCACCTCTTTAGCCTTCAGAACTGCTTAATTCTTCATGGCATAGATTCAACAAGATGCTGAAAACATTCCTCAGGGATTTTAGTCCATGATAGTGTCACACAGTTGCTGATTTCCTGATTTCCTGGCTGCAAGGAATGGACCTGATTTGCAACAATACTTGGAGAGCCTGTGGCATTTAAATCATGCTCAGCTGGTTGAGGGCCCAAATAGCCCCCACACCATTACACCAGTCTGAAGTGCAGACACAAGGCAGCATGGATCCAAGCGTTCATGCTGTGTATTACCTTATCATACAAATGTTGCAGCAGAATTCAAGATTAATTGTATCTTTTTTTTTTTCAATCTTCCAATCTTGTCCAATTTTGATGAGTATGCGTGAATTGCAGCCTCAGTTTCCTGTTCTTAGCTGACAGGAGTGGCACCTGGTGTGGTCTTCTGCTTGAAAATTCAATGTGCTGTGCATTCAGAGATGCTCTTCTGCATACCTTGGCTGTAGTGAGTGGTTATTTGAGTTACTGTTGCTTTCCTATGAGCTTGAATCAGTCTGGCCATTCTCCTCTGGCCTCTGACATCAACAAGGCATTTTTGCCCAGAGAATGGCCGTGCCATGCAGTTTCTTTTTTTTCTTCTGTAAACCATAAAGATGGTTGTGTGGTAAAATCCCAGATCAACAGTTTCTGAAATACTCAGACATCCATGCCACATTCAAAGTCACTTAAAACACCTTTCTTCCCCATTCCAGTGCTCAGTTTGAACTTAAGAAGGTTGTCTTGACCATGTCTACATGTGTAAATGCACTGAACTGTGATTGGTTGATTAGCTATCTGTGTTAATGAGCAGGTGAACAGGTGTAACCGGCCATAGTCTGTACATTTAAGGTCCCTACTCTCACCTCCACACTTCTGCCTTTCCTTCTCTCTCACTGCCTCTGAACATGCCTTCCCCCTCTTCCTCTTCCTTTGTCTTCGGCCGACAGCAGAACAGTTTCCTCCCTGTTAGCCATCAGCATCGGAGGTTGTCATTGTTAATCCAGGCTCCAACTGATCCAGCATAGAAATCACATTCTTGATGAAAACAACAGTACTCCATAAATTCTTTTCTAAATGAAATAATATATTATTAGGTTGTGTCTGCTATGAGTAATTTTTATAGAATAATAATGGAAGAAACAACCATTGCTCAGATCAGAGTAATTAAAACATTAAACAATGAGCAGAAAAGGGGTGTGATGACTGCAAGGGGGAAAATAATAAAGTGAAAGATTCTTGTCTGGTTCAAGTATACATTGTGCAAGTGAACTCTAATGAGAAGGTGCAACTACTCCCAGACCATCCAGTTAAGCGGTATCACTGTGGAGCCAGATCCTATTTGGTAGCTATCGCCATGATCAACTAAGAAGCAGAACTGGAAACATTCTGATTTACTGGACAGTGAATTTAAACAAGGCCTACAAAGCAGGTCCAAAAAGGCAGCAATACATGAGGACATCTGATAAATGAATCAAATGATGACAGGATGATTATGTGCTGGGAAATTATGCGAGTCAAATCTTTTACACTAGTCAAATCTTTTACACTAGTAAGAAGCTATAATTGTTTCATGAATAGTAGTTGAACACAATCCGGCTTGCCTTTTTTTTTGAGACAGACCAGGAGGCGGAAATGAGGGCATGTCATTTCAGATCATGCGGAGAAGTCTTTCTTTTCATAACACTTACTCAAGAGCCTCCCAAGAGTGGCAGAGGGGGAGCCATTAAAGGTCTGCTGAAGCACTACACATGCTGCTTGAAGGAGACAGGACACTTGGAGAGAAACAAGTCAGTTACTAAGAGTGTGAAGGTGGCAGGCGAGCTGTAAGTTAATTAACAGAATTTCATGGGACACTCATGTGACAAAGAGGTGCAAGGTTAGAAAACACATGGAAATCTGTGTTGTAGATTATCCTGGAAGGAAGGAAGGAAGGAAGGAAGGAAGGAAGGAAGGAAGGAAGGGTACTGGGACACCACAAGCTGCCACCAAATAACTTGAGTTTTCCCCTAAATTTGCAACGACATCAATGAGACTGCTTATTTTAACAAACGGGGACCTTTGTAAAGCAGACATCTATTTAATGATGCAGATCGGCTCTATTCTTTGCATTTTTGGTCCTCACTTACTTATTGTAATTAACCAGCAGCTACAACTGTCAGAATAAAAAGTACAATATTAAGTTGTTATAGGGAAGGAGCATAACCTGGAACCATGCAAGTACATTGATATTGTGCAATATTTGAGTAAATGTACTTAACTACGCTCCTCCAGCTGTCACATTCAGTTTGCTCTCTGCTCCCCTCCCTGGCTGGCTGTGATAATGCTTATTTGTAAGAAATTCAAAGAGGTGGAGGAGAGGGGGACGCTTCACTGGCTGATGTACAGCGACAGACTGCAGTAAAGGGGGAACGCTGAGAGTCAGGCGGGTCAGCAGATGCCGAGCTGACAGTCAATGAAATATTTAAGTGGAGACACTGCCACCATGGATCTGATGTCTGTAATGTCTCAGGAAAAAACAACGAAGTGAAATGCAAAGTAAAGTGTGTGCCAGTCATCACAAGGAACGAGGTCGATCTTTATTTCTTTGGAAATATAATATATACTGTATTATGATAAATTATATTTAAATATAAATATCGTTTTTATTCAAATATGTACATTTAAACAGTTCAAAGATCATATTAATAAGGGTAAGTTGACTTTGCACCGTCCTGTGAACTTCTGAATATTTGCCTTTATTTCTTCTTTTAAAAAGTTACAGAAATATTGGGACAGCCAAAACATTTGGAGTCAACCCACTGTCTATTTTTCATGTCACATCCGTAGATGGAGTTTGTTTTCTGTCATGAAACTGTAGCGCTTATCGCTCCAGGTTTTTGACCACTTGTCTTGCTGAAAGACCCGGGCTGTTTGGCGGGAGTAGGGGGCAAATCGTGCATTGTGTCCATGAGGAAAATCAGTGTAAATCCCTGAATATTACTGATCTAGATCTGTGGAATTTAAAGATACCAAATTTTCATGTTAGACTGCAATAAAGAAGACATTTAATTCCTTTATACTGCTGCCATCTATTGGATAATAACTCACAGTGCAGGTGTAGTTACTGCTCTCCCTGTACAGTCCATCTCAGCTCCACAGTGACTCAAGACAATATACTGTATAAACTTTATATCGACAATGTTGTTACATGACAGACACCTGATTTCGTTAATAATCATACTCACAATAAGAGTTTCACACATGGGGCAAATTATTGCTTTTGTTGTGGTGACGTGGGCACCAAACTAGACGTAAGAAAAAGAAAAGTTGGCAAATTACTATACGATGACACCAAGCGAAAAATGAGAACTTTATTACAACACACAAACACTTTATAGCCAGTAAAGTATGCAACTTACACAGTTAATCTCAATAACTGTGTTTGGATACAAAGTCAGACCAAAGTATTGTAATTGTCAAAACACACCACATGCCCATTAACACCCATCTGGACACTTCACAACACACAGAATAGATCTGAGCATGCCAGACTCCTGAAACACCCCAATTAATTTGCATAATGATGTACTGTACAAACGTCTATTGCATATTGATGCACTGTACAAAAACAAACTGCTCAAAGTAATAGGAAAATATTAACCACACAGAGCAGGTTTAGTGTGCCGCAGTGCAAATGGTAGAATTAGACTAATGACTAATTAGACTAACTGAAGGTGCATGGCGGTTGAGGCTGGGCCACAGAGATTGTCACCTGTTTGGTTCCCAAATATGTGAAGAGCACACTGGACTCAGATGTGCTAAGGCATCCATGACATCTTCAATAATGGAAAAAAAGAAGGCAACAAATCACTTAGAACTGTAACTGAGCTGCCGGTCAGATCTTTGATCACATCACCATCAATCTGGCACTTTATGTTCCATATGTTGAATACATTAAGTGTTGCCTTTGCAGATTCAAACGCAAGCTGTGGATGCAAACCATGCATACACAAAGAATACAGTATATAACAACAAAGAGGAAGACTTGTTAAAGTTGTGTTGGTGCCTAGCGGTCAGGTAGTGTGCTTGGCTTTTGCAATGCGTAGACACCCGATAAAGTCAATAAACTCTATTGCTGCCTTTATTAATTAAACTCCTAGAGAGGTCCAAGGATTTAAATGAACAACCATCATTCAGTTGGCCAAATGATAAATAAAAATAAATTAAGATGAGTGGAATGGAACAGTAGGAAAGTCCAAAAATGGAGAGGTAAAACAAATCCATTCACTCAAAGTGTGTTCATATAAATGCATACTAGTATGAGCATGTAATCTGTGTGAAGTTAGCTTTTAACACAACACAAGCTATGCATAAAATTCAGCAATTCTATGAGTAAAAGCTGTGATCATAACAGCACATAATTAACAATACAGTTTCAAAATTGGTACTTGCACCCCAAAGTGAGTGCTAGAGGTTTTCTCCAAGTGAATATGCTCTCAGAAACCTAAACTCCACATGTGAATGAAGCTCACTGGGAACCATCTCCAAACACTGACACAGTAGCATATTTAATCCAAGCAACTGATCTGAAGTGTTAAATCCAGTCAAGGAAAGGCTAGCATGTAATACCATCCACCGAGTTAAAAACAATCTAAAATAGTCCATTTAGTTGATAAAAATCCTGAAGATCACATGCTTAACAGTTCTGGTGAACTGGCGTGGTTTCTGATTTTCTGATCTACCTTATTAATCTGACTTTTGAATATATTGTACATACTTAAAAGTATGAAATTCACAATTCTGGCAAACTCAAATCTAAAACTGAGGGGCAGGAAGGGCAAAAAAAAAATAAAAATAAAGCAACACCACATTCACAATTTCTCACATATTTACAAAAAAAAGGGACTTTGTAGCAAAAGTATACATTTAGGAAATGGCCTGTGGCACACCTGGTTCATAAGCAAAGTCAACACGATGCAGATCATTAATTCAGCGTCGAGGCAAAAACACTTCCTATGACACCAGATTCAGCACACGCACAAGGCAGCGTTGTGGTGCTGTGAAAGGATGCTGCGTTCCTCAGAGGAGCTTCTTTCTCTGCTCTGAGTCTGCAGGGATTGTTCAGTTTCTGTTTTGCCATGAGGCGTCTTTGGGGACAAACTTTTGCTGGGGGGCCGGCCGAGCCGACGATGACGGAGTTCCGGGGAGACGTGCGAACAGCGGCGAGACCTTTTTAACGGAGGAGATGAAGTAGCGCAGTCCATTTGGGTTGTCGAGTCTTGCTTTTCAAAAACAGTTGCCGAATGGTCTGGAGGAGGCAACGTGTCACTGACGGAGTCGATGTCGGGTAGGAGCTGCGTGGTCGCACAGAAAGCTGCTTCGTAAAGCCCAAATGCCTGCTCCAGAGTTGTGGAACTTTCTTTGAAAGGGGAGGGGACATTCAGTGGCTCACCACTCCACTGAAATAAAGTGAATAAAAATAATATTAAAAACATTAAAAAGTCCTTATCATTATCCAGTGATTAAATACAACTCCTAATAAAATACACATTCTTTTATTTTGAAATCCAAATTTAGCTGTCAAGAATAAAAAAACAAAAACAAAACACAAAATAAAACAGACTTATGAAATCTGTAACTTAAATAAAGACTAAACTCACGGAGATAAAGTTTAAACAATAGTGGACTAAATATGTACAAATGGAGCTACACTGAGTGTAATGTATATCACATGCACATGTGATAAATATGGATTGGAGAGAATGTGAACAGTAAATACAGATATATGACATATGGGAAAAGACGAGTAGACACAGTGCTAAAGAGCTCCATCTTCTATTTGTTCACCTAAGTACACTGATCTGCTCTAACAGTCTCCTTCTCTGGAAGTTTGTATCTACTCTTCCAGTACTATCTTGCAATGTTGGATGCGCTGCTCCACACTCTCCAGTTCAGAAAGTGTTTAAAAACCATTTATCCCAAGTCATTTCCTCTGAAACTCAACCATCAGCAGGGGAAGCATCTTCTTACCTGGTGCATAGACTGAATTTAAAGATGCTAAAGGCACTGATCTGAATAAACACTGCAAAACTTGACATTTTAATACAGCTCGAGACGGAAGACTTGCTTTAGTGAAATGGTGAGAATTACCTAGACTGATGTCAGCTGTTAGCTAGTGCACCTGGGAATAATCTGTTGTGCATCGGAGAATAGCAGCCGTTTCACAGTCTCCCATTATATTATCTTTGTTTTTAAATTACAAGATGAAGGGTTGGCAGCAGGGATGATAACCATTTTTAACCAACAAAGCCATTCAGTGCATGTCACTTTCATTAATGATCTGGTAAACACTAAGAAACCCATTTAAAGAAATAAAAGCTCTGCAGTCTGACTAAAACACTATCAGACTAACCGCTTGCACAGAAATGTGGTCAACCTTTTATCCAAACGGCTGGACTTTCCTATCAAATTGATTAAGACTGGCCTGGATCTTGAGAAGGGCAAATCATTTTTGCTCACAATTTGATACATTTTCATTCACCTCACTACCACTCCAGGCATGTCCATCCCTCATGTTCTTCTCCATATACCTCATCTTCTTCATAAAACATGCCATCCTCATGCTCCGCCTGTTGGGCCCCGAAAACAAAGAGTGATTTGGTAAACCAGTAGTCCCCTGATGGAAACTGATTGTGTGACCTTTGGCTAATTGCTTTAGGTGTCTACAAATTAACATATTCCAACTGGTGAAAGTATTAAAATGACAATAAAAATGGATTGAAATATATATAAAGGACAATGAATAGCCAAAGACAAACAGAGAAATTCTATGTTGGCAGAATCATTCTGAGGTAAATGTGACTGTGCATTTGGAAAATATCAGGCATTGCTGTTTGTTTTAAGAAAACAAAACAAAAGGAGAAGGTTAAGTAATACTTAGGGCACTAACCTTTGGGATCTCACATGTGTTATAGGGAGTTCCGGGGTACGGAACATGGTCAATTCCTGTAGCCATGTCAACAACAATCTCATCTCGATGCATAGGGATAGGTGGGCCGCCACGTTCCTGCAGGGCCAGGACGATGACTGTCGTGTTGTCTGCACGGAGCATGCGTTCTTTCCAAAACAATAGGGCCGTGCATCCCAGCCGGCGGGCACAAGACATTCCCTTTGGCCCCTTAATAAATAAGGAGAAAAAGAATCAATGTTTTCAAGTGTTTCCAGTGATACCACTAATTTAAATTGTGTTGATTTGAGGTGAAAGCGTAAAAATCAATACAAAACAACCCTGTTCTAATAAATACTATGGATGTTTACCTTCAGTTTTTAATCCCAAACCACCTTCTAAACACTACTAAAAACACTATTACGTACCACCATTTTATCGTGGCTATAACACATATTAACAGCATTCTTGGGTGGCATCATGTTCCATAGTCCATCACTGCCGAGAATAATGTAGCGATGCCGTTTTGGGTCAAGGGTCATCACAGTGGTATCGGGCTCAGGAGAAACCACAAATTCCCCACTATAGAAATCATAGCTCCAGAGGTCACCTGTCAGCAGACACAAGATTACAATTAGTG
>JASGAU010376166.1:11649-23539 GCA_030220045.1 Australoheros facetus
GCCATTACCAAGATCAAGTGCACTTACATGGATACATATCGTTAATAAAGAGTTCAGTTTCTCACCGAGGGATCGGGCTACAGCCAGGAATGGGATCTGGTCAATGACTGTACTCCTCCTCACGGGGCCATTGTGGGTCAGCCTGGGCCTCTTCCACACAACACGGTTCACCCCAGATTTCTTCATTACACTAAAAGAAAAGAAAAACAAGCTTCAACACAAAGTTTTAAAGGAGCTGTTTAAACTCAAAACCATCACAATGACACCTGCGGCCACCACCTGCTTGCAGTCAAGTGCAGCTTGCGCTCTCACACTATGCTATTTTACATGCACCAGAGCAGCAATGATACATGCAAGAGTCTGTTCTGCACTATATGTCAAGTGTCTTGCAGAACAACAGGTAGACCCATCGCATATACTGTATACCTGAACGTCACTATAATGCCAGTGAAGCTGACTTGGACATGACCTAATAACCAGTACTGGGTAGTTACAACTTGCTGGGTAAACACCCTCATGTCAGCTATTACTGTAGAAAGCAAATGTTAGTTACAGATAGACTCATCAGCCACTTTATTAGCCACACCTGTTCAGCTGCCTATTAATACAAATATCTAATGGGCCACTCACATGGCACCAATTCAGTGCATTTAGGCATGTAGACATGGTCAAGACGATCTGCTGAAGTTCAAACTGAGCATCAGAATGGGGAAGAAAGGTGATTTAAGTGACATGTCGGGTTGTTGGTGCCAGACGGGCTAATCTGTGTATTTCAGAAACTGTTGATCCAACTGGGATTTTAACCACACAACCATCTCTAGGGTTTACAGAGAATAGTGTGAGAACAGCCCCCCCCCCAAAAAGAGAAAATATCCAGTATGTAGCAGTTCTATGAATGAAAATGCCTTGATGATGTCAGAGGTCAGACAAGAATGGTCAGACTGCTCTGAGCTGTTAGAAAGGCAATGATAACTCAGTAGTAGAGGATGCAGAAGAACATCTCTGAGCACACAACCCATTGACCTTTGACACAGATGGGCTACAGCAGCAGAAGACCACACAGGGAGCCATTCCTGTCAGCCAAGAGCACAAAACTGAGGCTACAATTCACACAGGCTCATCAAAACTGGACCAAAGAAGATTGAAAGAAAAAAAATTGCCTGGTTTGATGAGTCTGCTGCAACATTTAAAGGGTAGGGTCAAAATTTGGCATGAAAGCATGGCTCCATTCCTGCCTTTTATCAATGGTTCAGCCTGCTGGTGGTGCTATGGTGTGGGAGAGGTTTTCTTGGCACATTTTGGGCCCCTTAGTACCAACTGAGCATCATTTAACCACCACAGCCTGGTTACCGTAAGTTAGTATTATGAAAAATAATAGCTAAAATAGGAAGTCACTTGAGAAGTCCTGAGTTGAGGTACCAGTTTGCCCTGAGGGGTTAAGATAATACTGTCTATTTTCTGATTACTTGTAGCTCATGTTACCTAACATACAAACACAGATAAATTGCTTGATACTTGTAGCAACACCTAGCTGGCTAACCTTAGCTGGCTAGCTTTCTAACGTTGTCAGTGGAAAAATACTAACTGATGACACATCCTGTTAGAGTCTGTTTTATGCTGGGACCCAGCCCTTTCTTTATGTTAGTAATTAATGGACTCCTTTTCTACATTATCATTAACCGGTTCTGCTCAGTGTTGAAATGACACTTGGGAGCAAGCATGACAGCTTTTAGACTTTCACTAAAAATCCAACCTGCAACCTTTACATAGAAATGAAGCTACATGCTGTTAGAGGCCACCTACAGAGTCATGAATGGTCTCATATTTTAAGTTACATTAAAATCTGCCGGCAATAAAATGTGTTTGGTACATGAAAAAGTTAGCCAACACACATTTAAGCATGGCAGAAGATTCAGCAATGCTGTGAACATGTGCCTGCATTTTAAACCGTCATTTGAAATTATTTGGCAATTTGACAGAGTCCCCAACCGTGTAGCCTTGAAAGATGCCTCACAGTTGTGTTCACGACTCACCTGCCACCCAGTCGTTCAATCCTTTCTTTCTCTTTAGGAAGTTCGGGTTTATGGTCTTGTGTTACTTCAAGTGCCTGGAGCGTGATGTCAGAGTCATTTTCTTTAACTCCAACCACTACTGCTGAATCCCCTACGTGCGCAACATACATGTGAACCCCGCGGATCACAATAACACTAGCTGTGGTGCCTGATGTACTAGGCAGCCCGGTAATAGTCTTTGGCCATTCCGCTGTAAGGGGAAAAGATTTTTAAACAAGTCAGATGTTAGTCAAATTTCGGGGATGATTACCAAAAATTCAAGACCAAAGTAACAATATAACAAGAGAAGGCAAGCAGACGGTACATAAACATCAGAAATATCTACTTATAAACTCATTCCACACCAAAGAAGCATAAAAATACTGAATTTAATGCAATGCCTAACAGTGGATTTATGGTTATGTGTTAAACTATGCCATGTGTAAGTCATAAATGCAAACTCTACACCATAACATAACATACACTTCCCTGGAAATGCAACTACAAGTGGCAACGGTGTCGACCACTTACGTAGGCTACGTCGTAGGTCGGCGTAGACTCAATGCGGAAGTTTAAATTAAGCATCATACAGTTAAAAAGCCCATCCAATAAAAGTGTTAACGCTGTGAGAACTAGACAGTACTGTTTTCAAATTGTCCAATCAGAATCACACACCTCTACATTTATTAATTCCATTATCAATGTTGGTATATTTTTTTTATTTGCTTATTTTCCCTGAAAGTTGTTTTGGAAAATAATTAAGGTCAAACCTATGCCAGTGGAGCTTTTCCACATATAAGTGACATAAGTGAGTTATTGTTTTTTTTTTGGGTAATCTGTCCCTTCACTGTGCTGATACTCAGTGATAATAAAACAGCTGCACTGACTGTAAAATAACAAACAAACAAAAACAATGTAGGCCCACTTTTCCCCCACAAAACAAACAATTTAAAAAAAAAAAAACATCTATGCAGCATCACAGCTGGAAGGGATTGTCTCATGTTCAGCTTGTTTGAGAGTGAGAGGCAAATTTTGAACCTGCTTAATTTAATTTTAACTTCTATACAGCATTATGGCCCTTAGGGAAACCCCAGGGAATTGTTTGGTCTGGTCTCTTCTCGAGTCCTTCCTACAGCATCTAAAGGAGGAAAGGCCAAATGAAGACGATGTGTTTTCTGATGAAAAAAGGTTCTCACATTAAGAAATCCAGTCCCGTGAAGCTCATGTTACCATAGATATTGCACCATTATATTACGAGAACCCTGAACGCCGAGTCGAGGTCAGATGACAGCTCACTGTTACTTGTAATGAACTGGCTGTCGGCAGAGCAACCGGCAACCAGCTGAGTGGGATGCTGCCTCACGTGACACACTTTTGCTATCTAAGGTGCCGAGACTCGTAACTGGAAGATTTACGAGCGACAGGCGGCAAGAAAGCTTGCCAGCAAAAAATATGAGGGAATAAACTGCAAGTTAGGTAACTTGGATGACTCACGTAGCTCTTTCCACATTGCGTGATGGCAAGCGATGAAGCCTTTCCGAAGAGCAGCGCATACTTCGCTGTGATCTTTCGACCAAAACCCCCGCTGCCTTTTCAACAAGCCCCACAGATTCTCTCTGGCGAAATGTGCCGCTTCTCGACCCCCGTGACCATCGAAAACAGCGAAAAACGCCACAGATTTTCGAGTGTCGACTAGATTTTCTGCGTCTTTTTCGTTTGATGCTGGCGGTGCACTGATGTTGTCGTTATCCCCGTCTGCTAAACTCTCTATCCACGCTGCAGAACCTGGACTTGACTCGGCAGAAACCTTATGGGTCTCACTTTCAGTCTGCTTGATATGTTCACTTTCCGCTTTCCCCGGTCCCCCGGCTCTTTGAGAATTGGGATAGTCTTCGACTGGCGTTGGCGTCGGCTCGTACTCGATTCTTATCTCGACAACATCCTCCATGTATTTTCTCCCCCCTTGCTCGGAAAACGCACTCATACGAAATATAATTGCGTCGTCCATGATTGTGAACTCCGTATGGCAACTATCTAAGCAATAAAAGGCTGCATGTAGTTGCTAACTACAGCTCCAAGCTAAAATTTTAAACCGATTTTGCCGCGATTGTGTAGCTGAAGGGTTCCTTCCTTTTTTTGTTTATCTTCTTAGCGACGTCCCGCTGTACGTAATGACGTCGGTTTCTCTCTCTCTCTCTCTCTCTCTCTCCTTTTATTTTAAACCCATAAACACCGCATGGCACTCAGCGCGCTCCTGGCTGTCGTGCTACCTTCACTGGAGCTCGAAAACCTTGAAATGACTTGTGGCGTTTACAAAAACAGCGAATAGCTCATGTTGTTACATCTCAAACTTAACACCAAATAACTTTCAAAAGTCGACTTTTTAGTGGGCTGTAGCAAAAAACCCAAACACAGCAAAAAAAAAAAAAAAAAAAATAGACCCAGTAAATATTTTTGTTATCTATCCAGACAATCGAGGACCATGTGTCAGTTCAAAAGCTTCAACTTCTGTACATTGGGGAAAAGCATTTAAATGTGACTGGAAGTTATGCACGATTATGATCTCAGGTTATGAAAAACAGGTCTGAAATGAAGCCTTCAAAGTCCTTGTAATTTTCAAGGTCAGTATACAAAATCTTGATTTCCAGTTCACACATACTGAGATCACTTTTTAAAGATTTTATTCCACTCAAATGATTTGATGGTGGCGGTCACAAAAGCTTATAGAGCTAGAGATATTCTAGTCTCTGTCCTGTCTCCCTCCCCTCACCCCAACCGGTCAAGGTAGATGGTTGCCCCTCCCTGAGCCTGGTTCTGCCAGAGGATTCTTTCTGTTAAAAGGGAGTTTTTTCTTCCCAAGTGCTTGCTCATAGGGGATTGTCTGATTGTAGGAGTTCTCTATTATTTTAGGGCAGGGATGTCAAACTCTATCACAGGACAGGCCAAAATTGCAAACACAGTCTAAGTCGCGGGCCAAATAAGATTAACATTTATTGAACAATCTAAAACTGAAAAATTTTAATCAGCAATATGAATTTGAATGGTCAGAATACATCAACTTTTTCTTCAACACATTAAATAAAATGTAAAAAATATATTTTTCTTCAAAAATAACATCAGGGAAATTTTGAAAATTTCAAGCTGATAAAAATTTGCAATTTTCTTCAGTTAAAAACTGTGATGTGAATTTCTGCATCGGAAAAATGTTTCATAAACTGCGCAGTGTGTCCAGTTTCTCAGCAAAAAGCGCAGCTGCAAACAGCGGTGGAGACCTAGTCTGAATTTTATTTTTATTTTTTTTGGCAACATGGAAATTCTCTTTTTGCATGTGCTCCTCTGGCAGATGTAACTTGACTTGAAAAGCTTTACCTGCATCAAACGTGTGTAATCACGGGGTCCCGTCCCTGAAGCTGCAAGTTTTTAAGCATTAAGATGCTCCATTATGTTGCAGAGACAGGCCGACTCACATAGACACCTTTCATCCCAGAGCCCTGCAGAGTCTTTTCCAGTCTTTTACTTTCCATCAACTTGACAGATTTCCTCAGGTAGCCCATCACACCTGTGTGATAAGTCACGTCACCAAATTCAGAAGCTATTTCCTCCAGAAAAGACCGAAGCTGCTGGTGATTTAAACCTTTGCCTCTTATAAAGTTCAACATCTGTGCTATGGTGCTTATGACACGTTCTGTCTTCAGGACTTTGCTGCAGCGTTTCCTGCTGTGTGACGCAGTGATGCACTGTCAGCTCACCTGTGCAGGTCTGTGCATCCCTCACAACAATACGCTCTTTTCCTCGCACATCGCAGGCGGGAAAAAGAGGCGGGGTTTTATTCCGATGCCAGCTTTGGAAAATCCCCATTTTTGGGGGTCAGGCTAGCTTAAATGTTGCTGTAAAAAAGTGCAGATCAATGGTTTTATCCCTGACTACTGATCAATGTGTCACTGGCAACGGGAACACCGGTTAGTGCACAAGTCTTGCCCTGCGCAGTGCACTGTGGGATTTGTAGTATAAGTATTGGGAGCTCTATTTACCAGCGGGCCATTAATCATAGCCATATTAATTTATCTCGCGGACGGAAAATAATTATCTCGTGGTACGCATCTGGCCCCGTGGGCCTTGAGTTTGACACATGTGTTGTAGGGTCTTTACATTACAATTTAAAGCACCTTGAGGTGACTGTTGTGATTTGGTGCAATATAAATAAAATAAAATTAAAATTAAACTGTATTTCTATTTATTTGTTTGGCTACTTTCCTGTCTCACTAAAGACTGTTTTAACAAAATGGAAATTATCCCACTCGCCCAAATTAATTGTGACCAACCTGACAGTTGTTTCAGTATCCTAGTGTTGTGCACTCTGGTCATTGTAACACTGACATGGCATAAATTCTATTGTGAAAAACCTTTGCTGCTCACATAAAGCTACAAGTACAAGACAGGAATCTCCATCACATCCCAGATGCTGTTAAGGTGTATACTGCCTTTCTATAACTCTGTATTATTTATTAAATATGGCTTATTAAGACATTGCTTGGCTAATAAAACATTTGCTGTAAAAACTTACTGTCAATATAATTTTCACAACAAACTTATTACTCACAGTGTTTGTTTGCAGTGTATGCAGCATTTTGGTCATTTGTAGTAGACATTTACTGGCATAATGTCCATTTCCCGCTTAGCAATTAGTCTTTCCTGGCAATAGGGATTCCTCATGTTGTAAAATAAAACCACAGATCCATCCATCCATCCATCCATCCATCCATCCATCCATCCATCCATCCATCCATTCGCTTCCGCTTATCCTGTTCAGGGTCGCGGGGGGCTGGAGCCTATCCCAGCTGTCATAGGGCGAGAGGCAGGGTACACCCTGAACAGGTCGCCAGCCTGCCGCAGGGCAAAACCACAGATTTCATAAAAAAAACACACCACATGAAATAATGTGCAAAGTTTAGGTCTTCTCACTCTACAGCTCGGGAGATTTCACAAGCTCTTCAAGTAGTGATACAGTAATGCCAGGTGGAGGCAGTGTTAATCCAGCCATATAAACTTTATTATTAACCTTTTCTACCATTTTAAAGAAATTCCAAGCATGTAATTTGTGCATTTATTTAAAATTTAAAAAGAAAGTATTTAAAATGCTCTTATACAACTCAGTATAACTTTATACATTCATTGTCTCACTAAAAGTAAACAAAACACAAAGTTATTCATGATTTGGTAATCTCATCTATGACACTGGTTGCTGTGCATGTTTACCTGTTAATGTGCATGTCTAAGCATGCCTTTATGTTTGAGGTCACAAGTGCCACTGTGCATGTTTGCAGAAGTTTTGCAGCAGGCATGGTGAGGCATACGATAAGTCGCCTTTGTGGCTTTCTGGAGCTTGAGAGGTGCGTGAGATGTTTTATTCCTATTTCACTCCACCACAGGTCTTTTTGGAATTTCAAAAAATTTCAAATTTTGATTCAATTTGGGATGGACACCACAGAGCAATATTTGATTTTAACAAGAAAGAAAAATTATTGCATTCAAAAATATTTTAATGTAACCTAACAAGGCGCTGAAACATTCCCTATATGCATTCGTCTCAACAATTCCTTAGATGTGAGCTTTCATGGTGGATGTGTCTGCTGTAGGGGAAAATCTTTATATCCCTTTATATCATGCGTGTGTGTGTGTGTGTGTGTGTGTGTGTGTGTGTGTGTGTGTGTGTGTGTGTGTGTGTGTGTGTGTGTGTGTGTGTGTGTGTTAGCTACACAGTAACAGACAGGGAGAGAAGGGAAGAGAGGATACAGGTTTAAGTGGAGAAAAAGGAATTTCCCACATTATGCTTTCCCTCAGAGTCTGCACTGCTACTTTATCCCTTAATACCTAAAGCTTTGACCTTGACTTTAACCCCAAAAAGCCCATGTTTTAGTATGCACCAAGTCTTTCTTTCTTTCTTTCTTTCTTTCTTTCTTTTTCTTTCTTTCTTTCTTTCTTTCTTTCTTTCTTTCTTTCTTTCTTTCTTTCTTTCTTTCTTTCTTTCTTTCTTTCTTTCTTTCCCTGTTTATGTCCATTAATAGTCCAGCCCTCAGAGAGGTCCTGTCTGCACACAGACCACTATTACAGATGAAGAGGCAAAGTGATTTCCATGTAAATGGTGTCAGAATGTCATTTTCAAGTGAAGCTGCTGAGAAAATGAATTCCTGAAGACGAGAGAGATTACCAAGGGGCAATGACACCTGGATTTCATTCTCACAGATTCCCTATGCAGCTCTTGTATAATAGTCCATCCATAAAAATAGCTTCTTCTTTTTTCTTTTGGCTTTGGGACAGTGTAGATACTAAAGTGTCAGTCAGCCCAACCAAAGAGGGTAAAGGGAAAAGGACTCAAATATTACCATTTAAATGTATGCTAATATAGTCATTGGTCATTATTTGATATGAACAAATCACAGTTAAACGGAATGTGAAGTATGTGAGCAATCTTACTGAAGAAATGTATTTTCTCATCACTGTGTAGTATGAGTACAAGTTGTCCAAGGTAAATAAATCATATCACTAGACCTCAGGGTCACATTCACAATCATGAAAATAAAAACAATAATCAACTATTAAAGAGGGCAAAAAGGCTAAGACCAAGTGCCCTAATGCCAACTTTCACAAAGGTAAGTATAGTGCTTCATTGTTACTGTGTGACTAACCTTATGGCGCTGGATAATTTCAGAATATAAATGAGAATTTAAATATAGTTGAGATTCTAGGTGGTTCAGTTTTTACTGTGAGAAATATGTAGTGGTGCGTTTCATTTGTGTCTTCAAATGCAAATGAAATGCACCACCACACAGCTAATGCAGATGCAAATCACATTTGCATCTGCATCAGCTGTTTCCTTTATTTAATAATAGCTTTAAATAAATCAGTTAGATCCCACAAATGGGAAAATGCAAGTTTTACTAGTCCTAGAATATCATCCATAACACAGTGTTTTTCCTCATCTGGCGTTTCATGTGTGGTTTTTTTTGTTCAGTTATTAGTGGAACTATAGCTTTTTTCACACAAGAACTCCAGAAAATGTCAAGCGAGTCAAGTCTGGACTTTGTCATCACTGCAAAATACTGCATTTGGTTTATGATTTGTTTTGGTGAGCACTCCCTCTCGCATAGCTACAATTGGACATCACTCAGACTTTGGTGGCAGGTTTGCAGGTTAAAGAGAATTTAATATCTGATCTGACTGCACTGAATATTTGCATTTGCAGATGCAGCTCTGTCAGATATTGTCTAGAAAGGTTCACATTCCAGTATGCAAAAACACTTTATCTCAATGAGTAAAATCAAAAACAATAAGAATGATGCATATCTCAAAGGTGACAAGGAGCTCAAACAGCACATTGTGTAAATTTTTTATCAGCCTAACATTTAATATACGTGGAAGGGGATGTGACTGTCATTTGCTTCCTAACAAATACATGACTGCAGCCTTCAACTAAGATTAATTTTGTTCTCTGATTGGCTGATTCATGCTGTCTGTCTTTTGTCGACTTCACCCCAGGTTCAAACTGCTAGTGGCTTGGCCATTCTAATCACTGAAGCAGCATTCCTGCCAGATATGGCCATGTTTCCTTTTGATTATCTTCCCAATGTCACACTCACAGGTCTGCTCCTGTTAGATCGATGACCGTGATATTGACTTGAGGTTAATTCAAAACTGCACTGCTGAGTTAGATGAAGGATTTCGATAAGAGTGCAGTTGAAAAGAAAAAGGTTTTGGGTCACATGCCATGATGCTCCTCCACTGCCGCATCAGACTATTTACAGGTCCCCATCTTTATATAATTTTTTTTCTTCAGTAAGAATACTCCAAAGCTGTTGTTGAAAGCTGTTATTATATGTGGTGTGTACTTGAATCTGCAGTGCATTGCACAGGTTTTCCTCTGATTTATTGTAACTTAGGAGGAGACATTTTAAACTGGAGATGCCGCAAATGTAATATAAAAGGATGCCCACACAAAGTAAGTGTGATGGGCTCTACTGAATCCTGTATGATATATTGAGTTGTCTAAGAAGCTGTTAAACAATGCTGCGGATCAATTCCTTTTGTTAAACACATCATTTCGCACAAGAAGATGCATTCACCAGTGGACATTGCCTTCTGTAAAATAAAATAAACTCTTTACTGTAAATACTTTAACGTTACTGTAAATTTAAATTGTTTGATGTGAGCACAGGTGACATGTTTACACAAGTTAATGATGGGAGGCAATAGAAAAGGGCAGAGCTTAATAGTCATGCAAGTCAGGTGGACTCAGAACCTCTAAAATTTCTGTTGGTGCAAATGCGTTTGTATTTGTTATCTCCATGATGAATTGGGCGTTTTCCTGCCTTGTGACCCACGCATCCCTAGGTTCCAGCACCCCCACTGTGTATAGCTGAATAGGAATGAGAAAGAAGAAAAATTAAACGGGCGAAACGCGTTTCAGTTTCACTCACCGGGAGCACCAGCGAGAGAGGCAGGCGGGTTTTGCTGCAGGTAAACATGGACCCTGTGGGATACTTTTGTGCAGATTGTGAGCCACAAAACAAGGATGTTTTCCCTTATTGCAACAACACACCACAGTTCTCTATCCATTTCCACAGGTATCTGGAACTTTGCTGCTCTATTTGGATCACTATATATGTACTAATTTCCAAATTCTGTCAAACCATGCATGATGACATTGCATTTTGCTATACATAAACAGCTACAATAGAATAGTTTTGTAAGAAATGGCAGGGCAGTGTTGAGCAAAGATGCAGTAAAATGATTAAAATGCAAAATCAGTCAGAATTTAGTGCACATTAAGACACTGGTATTCCTGAACACAAAAATATATTTCCTTGGTTTTATTCTGTTAAGGTTTAATATTTTCTAATGTGCTTGAATGTGTGAGGTGTTAGTCCTCATCTGTAAGAGTAAACTGTTAGAGTGTAGCCTTAGGACCCTGAGGATATTGGACCTAGGTTGCTGCAGAGGTAGGTCTGTGATTTGTATTCACCCCATCTGATAGCGTCTCCTAGATCACAGATGGATTATTTAGGCTCTTCCTCCAGCATAGGCTCCTTCTTTTAACCCCCACCACTACCTTTTTTTTATACAGGTCTACAATGTTCCTTCTTTTTTCTTTCTCTTTCTGCTTCCATTGTGGGCTACTTGCATGCCTCAACAACACACAGTGGCAGAGATTTGGCTTTACCAGGAAAAATGGAGCAGTAATACTTAAGGAATAACCCAGAGGGGTAAGTTGTAAAGTTGTTCTCATTCATATTACTAATTGCTTAGTGATATCACTGTCGTAAATACAGTTTTTTTTTTTGGCATAGGTGGCTTCAGAGGGAACTGAATCCTATTCCTATTTATACTTGCATGCACAGACACTGTCCACGTGCTGTAGTGCTGAAAGTTGTTTAATTTATTCTGATCATTAGTAACTAATTTTTTAATAGAAGGTTTCTAGAATTTGCACTTCACTTAGTGTTCAAATGTTAAATAGTAGCTGTATCACAATTTTCCACTTCTCTTATCAGTTCAAAAATAATAAAATGCTAGTCTAGACTGTAATCCTAATTAATATAATTAGGATTATATTGCAAAACAAAATAAAATTTGTTGCAAAACAAAATAATACACGTATGTATCAAACTGATATGAGAAACCTGTACCCTGGCTTCTAGTTCTGAACATCCATGGGTGGTTCTGGATTGATTTGGCTGTGAATATGTGCAGTTTAAAGATGCTAGAATTACATTCAAAATAATTCAAACTCATAACTGTTCATCTGGTAGTTTTAGATTATTTGTCTGGATTAACTCAGACAG
>JASGAU010376174.1:0-21474 GCA_030220045.1 Australoheros facetus
GTTCAGGGTCGCAGGGGGGCTGGAGCCTATCCCAGCTGTCATAGGGCGAGAGGCAGGGTACACCCTGAACAGGTCGCCAGCCTGTCACAGGGCTAACACACAGAGACAAACAACCTTTCACACTCACATTCACACCTATGGGCAATTTAGAGTAGCCAATTAACCTAATCCAAAGTGCATGTCTTTGGAACATTCATTTCCCGGAGTACCCGGAGGAAACCCACGCAACCAAACTCCACACAGAGAGAGGGAGAGGAATCGAACCCAGACCTGCCAGATGGTATTCTAACTGTGAGGCAGCAGTGCTAACCACTGCGCCACCGTGCTGATGAAAAAAACAGCAGTTACATTTTTTTTAATCCTGTCAGCCCATGGTGCAGATAATTGTAGAAGCTTTGTAACTTTTGTAACTAAATTGTAACTTTAATGTGATTACTGAATTTAGTACTTCCTCTTATGGATCACACAAGTGAACAATAGCAGGACAGGTTGCACAGATGCAGCACGTCTGTATTCCTGATCTTCACATAACGTTTCAGACCACTCATTGATTCTGCACTGCTAACAAAGGAAATGCAGATAAGAGGATAACTCAAGGATGTTTGCTATAATTTGCATATACGGTGCATATTGTAAGCCTTAAGTAATCAATTATCTCAAGTTTGCTTCTCTCATTTGCCAGTGTAATATCATTAGACAATGAAAACGCATCAGCACCTGAAAAGTAGCCTGTGTCATTTCAAGGAAATAACCTTGCCCCCGCAATGACAGCTCAATCACAATATTGAGAGCAAATAACCCACAATCAAAATTTAAAGCTTTAATTACCACCAGCCAATATAACAGCCTGACAGCTGAAATAGTGTTCACTTCCACAAAGTGTGTCTTTTTACAATGGCACTGAATCAAAATGGAATTAACCACTTTGCAAACACAACTTTAATGTGATGAGCTTGAGGTAAATTATGATGAGAAACTGTCCTCATAGTGCATTTATGGATCATTTTAGTTGCCGTCTGCTTTTATTGCTCCCCTTGCGCACAAAGGACTAGAGGGTTTTATTTTTTAGTTTAGTGACAGTAAGTCTTCCACGAGCTACCGTGTGCTGCTCTTTTATTTAATACAATAATCTCTAAGATAAAACCCCTGCTTTTTTTTCATTTCTAGTTCACCATATCTAAACACATCTCAGGCAAGCTGTACTACGAGAGTATCTTTTTGGTACCAAAGTTTTAATTAAACTATAAATTGAATCTGACCATGGAAAAAGCAGCAGCCCATATCTGCGATCGGTATACGAAAAATGGAGACCTCTAAAAGAGGGAGGGGTCCATTCATCTTAAAGAACATTAGGCTGATAGCTGAGCTCAGTCCGTCCCTGTAACACACACTTGCAGGGAGTGTTCCGCTGGATGTTAAATTATTTCACATTTCAAGCCATTAACCTCTTAATGAATGAGTTCGTACAATGCGGAATCATTCCCTCAGACAGCTAAAGTACTGAGGGCATGGATTTCACTTCAGTTTCACCATCAGAGCACCAGCACATAAAGATTCGGAAGTCGTCGCGCTGCGTGTGACCTTGACTGCAGTGTGATTGTGGTTTTATGCTTAAGACGCCCGAGAACTCTCCACCATTCCTCTTCAATTGAGACGTTCCTCTCTCAAAACCCACATGTCAGTGTTTATTTTGCTTTGTTACCCTTGCCTTTCTCTGAGTGTGTATCCCCATCTGTGCTCTCAGCAGCAGAGCTGTTTCTCTCTCCAAAGTCACGGTGATCTGAGCGACAGCCAGGGTTCTGCTGCTTACATAAGCTGTCAGTGGCTAGAACTCTGTGTATTC
Organism: Australoheros facetus; assembly: GCA_030220045.1. NCBI lineage: Eukaryota > Metazoa > Chordata > Actinopteri > Cichliformes > Cichlidae > Australoheros > Australoheros facetus. The sequence continues at coordinate 1,844 of JASGAU010376174.1, forward strand.
CCAGACCAAAGTAAGGCCGGTCTGAGAAGCTGAAAAGCCTTTAATTTATTTTTGCCTCAACACGAGGATCCACAGGCTGGGTTTTTACCTGCCTCAGTGCTGCTTGGAAAAAGAAACATTTTTAAGGCCTCAAGGGAAACATTCAAAAACTTTATTAAGTGCAGGTTCATTTATTAGGTAGTAGTTTGTTTGTTTTTATTAATAATTTTTGGCTGTAAATTTGTGACTTTAGATTACACTTGTGTGATATAGATTGTGGTAATCTTATCACGAATGTCGTGGTAATTCTGGGCTTTTTCTGATTTCTTTGAACTGTTCTTTTTCCAGGGTGAAAGGATTGCACAGCATACATCTTTAATGACTTAAAAAAAAAATAAAACAAGAATTGGGTGCACAAGTTCAAATTTGTTTTGGAATCCACACAGATTCAAAAGTATATATGGGTCAGAGCATCTCCAAAACTTCAGCTCTTGTGGAGTGTTCCTGATCTGCAGTTGTTAGTATCTATCAAAAGTGCTCCAAGGAAGGAGAAACAGTCACGGGGTCATGGGCAGCCAAGGCTCATTGATGCATGTGGGGAACGAAGGCTGGCCTGTGTGGCATCAGAACTGGACCACAGAGGAATGGAAGAAGGTGGCCTGAAGCCCCCTTCATGTAAATGGCCAGGTGCATGTGTTACTTACCTGGGGAACACCTGGCACCAGGATGCAGTATGGGAAGAAGGCAAGCTGCTGGGAAATCGTGGATCCTGCCATCCGTGTGGATGTTACTTTGTGATGGACAAATAAGTCCGATCCATGGAGGCCCCACCTTGCAACTTATAGGACTTAAAGAATCTGTTACCACAGCACAGCTTCAGGGATCTACTGGAGTCCATATCTCAACAGGTCAGGACTGTTTTGGTAGCAAAAGTGAAACCAACACAATATTAAACTGGTGGTCATAATGTTATGCTTGATCTGTGTATATACTGTACATACACCCCCACTAATATTTGGTTAAATGCCCCTTAGCAAGTTGCACCTCAACCAAACACTTTTGGTAGCCATCACAAGCTTCTGCCATAATTGGCTGGATATTTGTCCACTCTTCTTGGTAGAATTCATTTAAATGCTGTGGTTTCCTGGCACAGTCCAGGCTTTTAAATGCAGTTTATACATTTTCAATAGGGTTGAGGTCAGGTCTTTTAGAAGACTATTCCAGAAGCTTAATATTAGCCTATTTTATCCATTTCAAAAAGATTTTTGATTTTTCTTTTGGGATCATTGTCCTGTTGGAACACCCAGCTTTGTCCAAGTTACAACCATTAGCTTTTGATTTCATGTGAAGTTGAAGAGTTTGGAGGTCCTCCTGCTTCACAGTTAGTGCAGTGTCTTTTGAAAGTCTCACCTTTATTCGTCCAAACATACCTCTTTTCACTGTGGCCAAATAGCTCAATTTTTGTCTCGTCTGACCATAAAAACTTTGTCTAGAAGGTATTTGGCATGTCCATGTGGGAAGATCCAAGTTTCAGTCTAATTTGAAAATGCTGATTTTGGAGCAGGAGCTTCTTTCATGGTCGGCACCCTCTCAGTCCAATAACTCTGTTTCCAGGTTTGGAGTTTTGGTCGTTCCTGGGCTGTCACTGAACATCCTAACAAATTTCCTCAAATACGATGGTGACAGTTTGGGTCTTCTTTCAGACCTTGGCAAAGTGGTGGCATATCCATACAGTACAGTTGGATGAACTGATGATTTTGGAATGTTTTCGTGTGGATGATTTTTTCCAAGCAAAAGAGGAAAATCTGTTTTTAAAAATTCTGGTGTGTGTGTGTGTGTGTGTGTGTGGAGGTAGCTTCAGTGTTCTCCTTCAGTCTTTTCATGCATGACCTTTTTGGACTGTTTAATGGACTTCTCTCCTTCTCCCGTTTGATGCCTTTCCACATTTGACCAGTACCTTTTTTTCAATTAAAGAATTTGATTTTGGACTTTATTCTTCATCCATGCATTCTGGATATTCTGCTCTGTTTAAAGTGCATTAATTTCCTTCAAAGTAATATATTATTTTAAATAATTAGTTATAATATTTACTTTACCTATTTAGTTGTTGGATTTATTACCTAAAAGTCAACACACATATCCTTTCAATTCAAATGACTTATATTTTTGCTATCACTGTAGTACATTTAAAGGATTTTGTATGTAAATGTGGTTTTAGAATTATATTTTAATAATGAGGAGTACATATTTTAGATGTTATGATTGTGTTGGTACTGACCTTTAATTTCAGCACAGCACGAGCACATCTTTTAAGTCGATAATTATGAGTTTTCCTAATTATATCCTTTGACAGTGTTCCTTCGTTAGGATTCTTTGTTAGTCCTGTGTGATGCTATCTGTGACTGATCACAGCCATCAGCCTCATATCCTGCCTCACATCCTCCACCCGGAAGATGAGGAGATTTAAGCCTGATAAACATCACAGATAAACTCTGAACACATTTGATTACGGGAACTTGGAACCCTGCCAGGATCCTTAGCCATTAGTCGTTATGCATGTTACTCAAAGACACCGTTCAGGAGCCACAAAGCAGTCAGCGATGAAACACATTTGACAGCAAATCATCTTCATGCATCACCGCTTTTACCTGGGGAAATAATAGAGCTGTAAACAGATTGAGAGAGACTGTAACATTTTGAATTTCAACAGGAAAGTCTCATCACTAAACTTGTGTGTTTGGTGTGTGTCACACTTTAACCTGTCCATCACATAACATAACGGAAGCAAAAAGGCTTTAATTAACCCAACAGATCAGGATGTTACTAATGTGCTTTGTCACCTTGAGAGGTTTGAGAAATATATGGTGTGAAAGCCTGCATGTATCCACACACGTTATGTTTGCTTCAATTTGTAGCAAAGATTTTTTTTTGCTTCGTCTTAACAGAGCTACACGTACAGCCAGGCAAATCGATAGGTACTCACTATAAAATAGACCCAGGTGTAAATTAACCCACCGGGAAGCTGCCAGAAGGAGGCGCATGCACAAGATCCATCAGGGTGTAATTTGAACAAATATATGTCTGTTGCCTGTTAAGCAGCATACTGATTTACAAGTTCAGCCGCACAAGTGAGTTCAGATACTGCAGCCTACAAAAGAGAATAAAGCAAACTCACAAACTTGCACTTATCTATTATTCATGAAAATGTGGTTATTTTCATGAGTGTGTCTTCTTACACACACGCGTATTGTTACATGTTTTACAACTTTTATAGCTCCACACAAAATATTTAACATCTATTTTTTGCGTTTTCAAAAAAGGTCAAAATAATAATGAATCCACTGAGTGTGACACACTTAAATGCTTTGCAACCGATGGTACCAACATGAGAAGGCTCACACTCTGCAAGTAAGCCTCATAGATTAATATTTATTTTAAAGTGAAAATACTTAAATAAACAAATTGTATGAATGGCCCCATTAAAAATAATAAATAAGTCTATGAAATAAATCCTGATATAACTAAATGAGGTAATAATTTCACGGAGCTCTTATATCCAAGTGGCTTATTTATTTATTAAAGGAAACATTATATTTCAAATGCCTCATTTATTTTCCTACTTTTTGTTTCCATCTGTTAAAGGTCAATAAATGGGTGTATTTAAGAACTGGACAAGTACCAAACAAAAGTTCCTGTAATTAACTGAAAAATAAAGCTTTTTGAAAAGCTTTATTTAGAAATGAAAACTGGTTCATCCACTGAACTATGGGGGCTAATGTATATTTACATTTATATATGTATTGACTTATTTTATAGATTAGAATTTGTTTACCATGTTAATTTGTTTCACTTTTGTAGGTCCTTTTATTTATTTAACACTGACTTTAATGGCCTTCCAGACACAAGCTCTAATTTCTAGCAAATGAAGCAAAGAAATGCAGCTGAATTTCACAATCAGGGCAACAGCTCAGCCAAAGTTATTATTTATTGTCAGTCTACCTTTGTGCTAGCTCATTGCTTCATGTGAACTGGAAATGTAGGAGTTAAAATGGCACAGATTTTAATAGACAGGGGAAATCTTATAATGAGGCACCCAACTGTAATTGTTCTTTAGCTAATGTTTTTTGTTTTAATATCCCCAACTTTACTGTTTTAGTTCAGAGTTGTTACTTTTAGTGTAGTTCTCAGTGGAAAGGTCTAAAAAGCCCTTTGTATGTTACCTTCAACAAACAAAAGAACTAGCGTGATGCTAGGGGGAATATTTATATATTTAAACATTATGTGCTGCACCCACCACTGTCTTGGTTTTTTCCTCCTCTTCCTCTTTTTTCTTATTTTTTCACTCTCAGAAGGATAACTCTATAGTGAGTGGAGTCAGTTGGGGCCGTGTCCAGTATAAAATATGGACGTAGTGTCTGGGTCGGAAAAATTAAGCCAGTGCGGAGTACCTAAAAACCTGCAACCTGTATTCTATCTGAAGACCACCAGATGGCGATAACTGTGGTTGCAAAAAGACTTCCAGTTGTATAGAAAAGTACTTTTTCTAAATCTTTTATTTTTTTATTAAGTCACAAATCATTAGCCAATGAGCGTGCAAGTTCACAATCAGACCTGCCCTCCCTGGTCACGCCTCGTTTTTTTGTAACCAAAATGGCAGTGGTAGGCATGCTCAACACGAAGCTTCAAAACAGGTCTTCAGAAACCAGTGGGTGACGTCACCCTATCTACATTCAGCTTTTACTGTCAATAGGTGGAGTTCCCTTGGAGTGGTCAGGTCTCTCCAACTACTGGTGCAAACTTTGCACATTGCCACTGCTGTAGTCTAAATTTTGTAAGCCCAACACATCCACCAACTCAGCACCATGTTCTGTCAGCTCCTGCACTAGAAAGGCTTCGACTCCACTCTTAAGTCTTTAGTTACATGTGATCCCCGTGCAACCCTGCTTTCTTTGTGCTGCAGATTCTCCATGTGTGCTAGCCTTTGTTCAGCCTGTCTAGTCCTCACTGCTTAAACCCTGCCTGTCCACTCTCCACCGGCTCCTCCACAATTGGTATATCTTGAACATCCTTGAACACCTTTAGGCGTGTTAAAATCGCCAGCTTTGCTCTTTTCACTAGCTCAAGTCTCTCGCAGAATCAATCAGACTGTACAGACCTGCATAAACAAACATGCATAAATACAGTCACATGGCAACAGATATAATTGTAATCTTATCCTGTAATCGATGGCATAAAAACAATTAAAAAAAAACAGCTTCCATATGCATTTTTAATTGGACATATGGATGGAGTTGCATAAAATTGGAGCATATTTTTATTGAGCACAGTGCTTGTGCACAGAGATGTATGCAAATTGTAGTAGTAGCTATTTCTGTATTGTGCTCAAAGCATTCTGTAATCCAAGACACAGCACGCCTTACAGTGTTAACAAAGTGTGTAACACTGTGGTAAACGTGCTACTTGTAGGCAGCAGTGGTCACCGGGCTACACCCTTTAGGCAATATCTCTGCACTCAACTCGCACAGCACACTGCTCTCAATACTCCAAATCTTAAATGCATATTATACACATATTCGAGATTAAAAATAGGCAGATAGCAATTACAACTGAATCTTTCTCTGTCACTGAATCTGATTAAGTGCAACATCTTTGAAAAACATGTAATAGAGTCTCGGGAGCGAAAAAAGGGTGTGCGCACCAGCACACCTGCGTTGATACAAAAACAGTATACACAGAGTGAGCAGAGACAACCAGACACAGTTGCCAATTCACACAAATATGCGCACACAGACAATAGCCTGAAACTCCCCTCCAGCCTGGCAGGTAATTGCTGTCTATGGGGGGACAGGTGCTTCTACAATAGAGCGCCAGTGTCCAGGCAGGCTCTATTCACTGCCACTGTAATTACCTAATTGAAAAGCTCGCAGGGGAAAGGGAGCGAGTGTATGGGTGTGTGTGTGTGAGAAAGAGAGAGTGTATGGAGACTTGGGTAAAAAAGAGGAGAAAGGGAAAGATAAGTGCTGAGCTTTTGGAGTACAATAACGCATCACACCACACACACACACACACACACCACACACACACGCTTGCACTGCACGTGCACGCACTTCCGTAACAGCATTTTTGCTCACATAAAAACATATTCAAATGGCCACTCCTGTATGTCCACACACACACACACACACACACACACACACAGAAGCATGAGGTATTTTCTGAATCAGCTCCCTCTGAGGGTAAATATTGTTGAGAGCATGATTGAGAGATGGAGCGAAGGAGGGAGTAGTAATGGGAAATCTATTGTTGTAAGATAGGGATGCAGCAGGGAAAAGAGGAGGAGGGTCAGGGTGCGTTAAGATATAAAAGCGGCTGGGTCACTCTCATTTCTGATGTCAGCCTCTCTATCTCTGAGCCCTCTGTGCTTTGGCTGTAAGTTTTATATGTGATATATATAGTTAGGAAGAGCAGAGGGGTCTGTGTGTGTATGTGTGTGCATGCATTTCACGCGTGAATTCAAATACATACAAATATGCACCTTGGTGCTCCCATTCACTGCAGAAAAAATGCACTATAATATTTTTTATTAGCAATAATCCTCTACCAATGTATGCTTGCTGCAGTTACATTAAAATGAACAGTCAGCATTTAGAGAAATATGATTATTCTTTGCTGAGTGATCCATGACAATAATTCCCACACATAGTAAATAATGTAGCCAGAATGTTTTAGGCTGCTTTAAAGCTGTCAAGATATGAGATTGTCACAACACTGCTGTCATAGTGCATATCTTTGGCCTATAGGAGGAAGCTGGAGTACCCACACAGACATGGGGAGAACATGCAAAGTCCAAACAGAAAGGCAGCTGGGGGATTCAAACCCAGGACATGATTTTTTTTTTTTTTTTTTAAACAGGATGTTTATTTATATATTCATGATTCATCAGACCAGGCCACCGTCTTCCATTGCTCTGTGATCCAGTTCTGATGCTCACATGCCCATTGTTGGTGCTTGCAGCAGTGGACGGGGGTCAGAGTGGCCACCCTGGTCTGCAGCTATGCAGCCCCACATTCAAACAAACTGTGACGCACTGTGTATTCTGAAAGCTTTCTATCAGAACCAACATGAACCTTTTTTGGCAATTTGAGCTCCAGTAGCTCGTCGGTTGGATCGGGCCAGCCTTTACTCCCAGCATGCATCAGTGACTTGTTGCTGCCCAAGACCCTGTCGCAGGTTCACGAATCCATAAGAATGACATCCATCCATCCATCCATCCTCTTCCGCTTATCCTGATAAGAATGACATTTCATAGGCAAAGTTACCCAGCTGCTAGCAGTAGCTTCATTTTAGGCTACCATACAGGCATTCAAGTGAGACGTGAAAAGAATATGTATATGAATATATGTATATGTATATACATATATTCATATACATAATATATGTATATGAATGGATTTCCCAAAATGTCTGGCATTTCTCGCACTCACTGGAGAATCCTGAAGTGGGTTGCTTTTAAAACTTTTGCTAGCCTCTATAGTTTACATTCGGCTTTTCAAAACACTGCAAAACCCCACTGAACATCCAATTTGTTGCAAGCGCATCCTCAAAACCTCGCATGTCCTTCTAAGGGACAATAAGGTGCTGTTATTGTCCTTGGGTTTGGTCTTTGTTTGTCATGCTGTAGTAACCTTGTTCTGGCTCATTTGTGTGCCTGTGGTTTAGTACAAACTGAAGGAGCTCGTATCCCCAAGGCTAGGGTAGATTCACGCTGTTGTTCTTGAAATGTTCAGAGGAAAGAACTCAACAAAGTCTTTGAATTCTGTTGCCTTTTCTTCTAAATCTCAATGTTTGATGAGCACATCAGATATTTGTATTCACACCACAGTTGGACAGTTTGTGTGCCCTCCAATGGGTGCAGGAAAAAAGAAATCAGACATGAGGCAGAGACTGAAGTGGATTTCAAAGGTGGATTCTTGTCAAAATAAAAGCAAAAGATAGGACTTTAGGTGTGCAGGAAAAAAGGCAGAATAGGCCATAGAAGGGCAAAATGAAAGGATAAAAATAAGCCAGAAACTGTGTTAAGGACAAAAAACAAGGAGTACGATCACTTTTGGCTGACAACTTAATATTGGTGAGAGAACCCCAAGAGCTGGCTTCGTTCAGAGCAACGCAGTTTCTCACAGGCCTGGGCCGACATCATTTGGCTTGGCTCTGTGGCATTTGCTATGTCGAATCTGACAAACACGCACAGCAAATAAGCCATGAAGAAAATGAACCAATCTGCCGAAATTCCCTTCACTCTCTATCAGCGAAGCAAATTCAGCATCGGTGTGAGCGAAGATGTCATATTCCATCTCACTGGGCATCAAACGCACCCCGGAGTTGCACACATGTAAATAAGCAAAAAAACATGACACGCTTCTTGTGGGGAACATCCTGGCTCGTGTAACGCTCTCTCGCTCTCTCTTATGTCTTGAAACAGTTTTATATAAACCACCGGTTACATCTAAATGGCACCCTGCTGTGCAATCCAGGGGTAAGGGTATACATCTCCAGTGTGAAGAGCAGGAGCTGTACATAGTATTGCAGCAATGGTATGTGTGCAGTATGTGTCCATATACTGTATGTTAGACTTCATAAGTACTACAAAAACTGCCATTATGTGTAATAATATCAGAAAGTACAAGACTAAAACTTAAACATCAAATTCTGAAATATTTCAAAAGTAAGAATTGCACCAGAACTTGACTTTTTTTTAAATAGATGTTTATATATAAATGAGTAATGATAACCACATAAATAACCACATAATAAAAATTCTCTACAGTCCTCCCTTAGTATCTTAAATGTTAACGTTCATGACAGTACAACTGGAAACAGTCTGACACGTGTGGCATGTTCTGAAGGGTTGCCAGGAGGAAGCTTCTTTTCTTTAAAGGAACACGGAAGCACAGCTTAAGTTTGCAACGCTGCATCTGAGCAAACCACAAGACCTCTGCAGCAATGTCCTTTGGACAGATGAGACCAACGTGGAGACTTTTGTCCACAATGCACAGCACCACATTTAGTGAGGCCCAAACACAGCATATCAACACAAACACCTCATACTTACTGTCTAGTGGGGTGGAGTATTGATGAACCTTCCCACTCTTCCTGGCCACACAATTCCAAATCTAAAGGCAACATGTTATTAAATTAAGAATTTGAAGTAAATGTTAACATTCCCATGATTTTTTTGCAGGAGGTATTGCAGAAATATTCTGTAATAAAGTACAAATTATTAAATGAAACACGTGCAAATGCACTCCTCAGTATTTTGGTAAAAATTACAGATAACAGTTAATTTCAAAACTAGTATCCATTAAATTAAAGGCACTTACTTTAAGTAAGGACATTGTTTCCATTCAAAGTGTAGGCATTTTGGCCCTAAGATGGGCAGCAAGGACAGAACAGCTACTTGGAGCACACAGACATGATGGATGATTTGACACAGTCGACTGATTACAGCAGCAGAAGTGGATGATCAAGCCTGCTGTGTTCAGCCGTTCTCCTTTATATCATTAATGCATCTAAATCTCCTACTATTCATCTGATTCTCCTTCTCACAATATTCCATAGCTGAGTATGACAATAAAAGTTTGTTTTTAATTTTATGTATTGCTTTAATAAGGTGTATTGGATAATTTATTAATATTTTAGAGACCAGTAATAAATTTTAGGGGGTTTGTGCTCCAGTGACCAGTTTAAAAACTGTGAAGAAGAAGAAAAAAAAAAATAACATCACTACATCATTCAGTTCAAGACCCAAAATAACAGTGGCTGCAGATTCTAAAGCCCTTTTAAGATGCGGGAACATTTGTGGCTTCATCAGTCTGTCAAGGAGCACTGGCGGTTAGAGTGAAGCCCACACACAGTTTAGTTCTCGCTCTCTCCTATTGCCACTCAGAGGAGGGTCTATATGTGCATTTGTACTGCGAGGTGCTGCTGTGTGAGGCAGACAGCTGTTCTTCTTGCCTTGCATGCAGGCTCAAAAAGGGAGCTCTCTCAATTGCACGAGCAAGAGCAAAAATACATGAAATGTCTCAATGCTGCTGCGAATTCGAAACTTTGCTGGTGAGAGAAGATGTGTATGACAATTGGCAATAATCCAGCCTCACTGCTGTTTGGAAAGCTCACAAAGACACAAAAGACTCATCTGCCATTGTAATCTTGCGTGTCAGTTAATGAGGGTGCACACAATTCTGACTTGCGATGCCCTGAAACTGATGTAAATGTCATGTCTGATCCGCACTGCTCATTCAGAAGTTGAGATGCAGGCGGGTTAATTAATGGTAAGGTGCGCTTGTCTGTCTCACTTCCTTCAGCCACGCGTCACTGATAGATCAGCAGCAAAATTTGCCTAATTCAGGGCAGACTGCTCGTGTGCACTTATATCCAACTCCTTAGGTTGCTTTACTTTCAGTTTACTTAAACTCCATCAAGTTATTGCCATGAGAACGCGTGTAGCACTCCCATCAGCTCATCAGGTGTTTTGGGAAATGTAGGAAATTGTTGCATTTGTGCTGTTTAACAGATATAGTTTGTAATTAGTCTATTGTTTATTTAATGCTTCCATGAAACAGCCCATACACCTGAGATATGTTTGTTTCTGAATCTGCAGCTTTTTTTCCTTTTGATGATACTGTTTTTGAGGTTCAACTCTGTTTTCACACAAAAGAACCTTTAAAAGATAAAGCTGTGGAGCAACAAAGTGCCCTAATTGCTGTGTTGGCTATGACAGCCTCGTTCTTTTCTTTCATCACCAACACACTCCATCAACCTTTTCTCTATCCTACCTGCAGTGCACTCATCTCTCCTCTTCAACATTTTGTCCTGTGACAGTAGTGAAAAATGGCCAACCTTACTTGGATTTTCCCAATTATTTTTCTTTTTGTCCGTCACAAACACGCACGCACATCTAATTATTTTTCGATGCGCCCATTTTTACCTCACATCTTCCACTCGACCAACTCTGAACACTGGAGGTCACGTATTTAAATAGTTTCTCTTCCCATCCGAGATGGCACAAAAGACATAAAATCAGAGTTATTTATTATGATATAAAACATGTAGTTTCAGGAAAATGAAACCTTGGAAGATGGACGATATTGAATTTTTCAAGATGGGGCTCAGTTCAAGCCATTGTCTCCCGCTCTCCCTGGGGACCCTGCCCTGTTACATGTTGCATTTAAGCACACAGGTCAATAAAGGTAATTGATAAGCTCTAGGATATATTGTGATAAATGAAGGATATTTCTGGTGCAATGAATCAAACTACCTCTGGAGCAATTGTATGCCCTGCCTAATGGGAATAAGCATAAACTCATCTCCGTTTCACAGACAGACACCTATAGGGCTGCATTATTGGTCCATCACTTACACTTTATGAGCAGCTCAGATACTGAGGCAGGGCTGGTGCAGCATCTCAGATGGCCAGTTTATAGATTATTGGCAAGGCCATTGATCGGTCCAAAGAAGCGTTGGAAACATCAGTCTTTTTTCAAGTGAGACGGGCACCAAAGATGCTTTATCTCTCTTTAAAAAAAAAATAACACATTTAAACATGGTGTAAAATGCTTGAATTTGTCTTACTGCTAAATAATACCAAGACACTTGAATTCCAAACCCATTAGTTATTTATTATTGGCTTATGGCAGTTTACTCAATATTTTCCCTTCCTCAAAACACACTCTCCCCATAAAAGCAAAAACGTCTTGCACAAGCACGCATGAAAAAATGCTACCCTCTAGTGGTTGCAGACTGAAATGATCATCAAATTTGATTTTTAAACACGACGACAAACAACGAAGCATAGCAAATATCACAGAACACCCGGACACACTCACACTCACATACACAGTCCCAGTTATAACGTTTTCCTATGAACAGTAAAAAATACATTCAGCAGTGCAAAAACTATAGAAAAAAAAGCAGAAAAACTTTGGCATCAGGAAAGAATGCTTATTTTTACATTCAACAGAATTATTTCAGCACAACTATGTGCTAATATATATATTTAGATGGCAACTTTATCACATTGTTAAACTCACATTTCCATCATGTGTACACTGTCGCATGTCCTTAGTACACAGCATATTTTTATTTTTTTCTTGTTTCTCTCTTAAATGACTGTTGGTGGTTTCTGGAAGATGAAAAAAGTGGTCCGGTGCATATGCCTCTCCAAAACTGAACTCTGAACAAAGTTACAGTTATTTCTCTTGTGTTTCACAAGGGTCAATAAACTCTCCAATATGGAAAATATGGAGCTACTCTTCTAAAATCTTCCGTACTTTTAGCCTGTAAATAAAAGGCACTGAAAGTTTGCTTGAATAACAAAATCTTTTGTTTGTGAAAAGGAAAAAAAAAGTCCATCTGTAGCAGGTTTGGTGCTTTGTTACAGGACCGTTTGGCCGATGCTACATTGTAGTGCATTTCAGAGCTTTTACATCCACAGCAGTTTACAAAGTGTGAGCAGTTATAAGTCTCAGTCTGAGACTAGCCCAGCTGCCTTAATGCAAGCGGCCACATCTTCACTAGTTTTCTTGCTTCGACACGACATGTTTACATTTTGTAAATATCAGTAAAAAAATATACAAAGCAGGAGAGTTTCAGTTGTGTTTAGGCTTTCAAGATCAGCGGGTACCACTTCAATTCCTTGCTCGAGTCCGCAAAAGTCGAGCTAAAGCACAACGGCGCGACCGTCCTTTGAGTCTGTGCCTCATCGCCGTCCTTCAGTTTCATCACCATTTGTGAGTCTTCCTGGTGATGTTCACCACACTGTTTCTCAGTCTCTTGGTGAAGAGAGTGTGTGATTTCCCACAGTACGTGTGCGTTGTTTTCAAAAGTTCCTCTTCTAAAGGTTCCAACAGAGAAGTCGCTGGATTTCTGCCGAAAGTGAACTGGAATGACAAAACAAGCCTTTTGTTAGGTCTGGGGTCATGTTTCCAGATTAATTCCAAAGCTCTAAATTTAAAATATTTCAGTTTGGACACTTCAATGAAAATAAGTCTGACATTTCAATCTGGAGGCATTTCCAACAGGCAACATTGCTCTAGTTCTGTGTCCTAGGACCTCTCCGCCTGTTCACTCCTATATGGAAGGCATAAGGTGAGGAGAGTGCACCTCCCTGCATATATGGAAAGGCAAAGGAGGAACGTAGCCAGAGGCCAGCACAGGCCAGACCTGCTCGCCTGTTTCTTTTAAATATGTTGCCCTTATTCTTTTATGTTATCTCTCCTTGAACTAATGCCTTCTGACAAGAATCTTTGAAAGTAAACATTTTCTTTCTGTGCTACAAAGAATTGTACAGAATATCAAAACTCAGTTTTAAAAATTTCAAATGCAATGGAGACATTTTCTGGCGTCCAACAGGCGGCCAAAATAACTTGCACTATCCAGCTTTAGGAGCCTTAAGGCTGGATAGCTGGATACTGATCAGATTTTCCCAGTAAGCCACATTTGTGCTTTGAAGATCTGTTTCCTTGGATAAATTAAAAACTAAATGAGCTGAAATCATGTGGGAGTCCAAATCTGATTGGTCAGCCAGGCTGAACATAAACCAGTCTGTATTGCTGGAGTCAGTTTTATGCTATAGGCTTACCATCCGGTAACAACCAGGGATTACAGAAAGACTTTCATGTCTTCCCAATAATGAAGGGGCCTTTACAATACTCTGAGGAAATCAATGGGGAATTACCATTTTTTATGCCAGCTCATTTGCTTGCAGTTGGGTCTCTGATATTGGGTCACAAAGAGCAAGACGTTTTTATGAGCACATACTTATACACGCCCGCCGCTCATAAAGCTGCATTTACAGTTGGTGTATTGATTTTGTGCGGCTGATGCGGCACCGCTGGTGTGCACACTCCAACTCTAAAAGTACCACCAGCTGTAAAATTTAACTGCTGCTTCCTGGGCTCAGCTTTTTGCAGCGGCGGGAGGGAGGAGATGCTTTATGACAGACAGACCGATGGGCTCTGTTCGAGATGCAGGCGGGGAGGGGCAGGACTCATTTCTTTGTGTGTGGATATACTGATTTACATACACTGTCTCCAGTTTATCGGGAACATAAACGGCTAAAATAGAGATCCTGGTTAGAATATTAACTAAAAAGAGTGTATCATTAGTTTTAGCACCAATTTAAACTATGTGTTCAGGGGCCTTTGTCTTGCTGTGTAGTCGCTGATATTGGCTTGAAACTTTTGCATTTGCATTTGATCAGTTTAGTGTACAGAACTGATCTGTGGCTATTTAGCCTACAACTTATATTACCACCAAAGTTTACCATCTCACAATGTGACAGCTGCTATTACCTACATCCAAAAATTCACCAATATTTAGTAAGCATGAAATACGCTCTGATCAATGTGTGCCAAAGATGACGGAGCATGAAAAATGCAGAGGAACTGCACCTACGCACTGGAGCCAATGGTTCACCATGAGCAATAGTGCAGGCAAGCGTGCACCTTGTGGAAGTTAAGTTTAGTACCTGTGCGCACTTCTGTATTTGATGAAGAAGAATTTAATCTATGTAAACCAAGCAGGGAACTAGGGCTGGGCAATTTATTTCATAGTCCAACTGTCCTATCCACCCCCCCTGCCCGGGGCACTGCTCATGACCACCGCTGGGCGACAGAGGAGCCTACCATTACAGGTGATTTATGCTTCTGTGTTTAATCTACACCTTTAAGTACATCGTAACAGCAAAGCCCTCTGAAACCCTACCGTATAACCTGACTTGCACCTCTCTGGAAATGTGACGTCATGTCGATGCAGTCCACAACCATTGTGATTGGCCTATTCAGTGGCATGATCCCTCCTGTGGATTTCTGGATACTTTTTCGCAGTTTTTGAAGGGATCAGTAAGAGAGTAACAATCATCACCTCGATATAGGGAATAATAATCATAACCTCGATATAAAGACTCTCAGATGTCAGCAAATTCCTGGAGGGAGGTTGCCAAAACTATCAGAATGGACATGTGGGAATGTTCAAAGCGGGAAAACTTGAGGAACAAAGATGTTTTACTCTCTGATTTAAAAATCAATCTAACCAGCAGAAATTTCCTCCCGTTTTCTCTCATTTAACGATAATTCTTATGACAGATCAGTGCAGCTGCTTCACACACTCACGCATTAACTTCAAAGTGCGCAGAAATCCAGGCATGAACTTGTGTGCAGGCGTCGTCGCACGCCCAAACACATTTGTGTTGCAAGCCTTGGCTAAATGTGGAGGTGCAACATGATATTAATGGAATGCATCAATGGGGAAATTAGATAAAAATCGCCTTGACTGGCGAGCAATCGTCTGTCCCTGACGTAATCGTCCATCAGCACAACCCTGCTGCGATTACGCTGCTTTTCTGCTTTCACATCAATGACTGTCACAGTAAATACTTCCATATATTTCTTGGTAAGTGAATTTTTATAAGTTAGTGTATGTGGTGCTCTTGCCCTGAAGTGCAGCTGTAGGGTAACAAGCTGAAATATATGAAAGGGTTTGTCTAGAAGTATTAAACACACAGAAGACTAATCCATACTCCACCCTCCTGGCAAACCAGACTTAACTGAAATCTATAAAATTATTGGGCAAAATGGGTGGGTGTCTCCACCTGCAATACAGTACTGGTTAATGTGTCTCCTGCCATAATTGATCCCGTCCTGTAAAGCCACAGTCTTAACTGCAGGCCAAGGATAAGGTATAGATAAGGCATTATCCTGATCTATGTTCAATAGGAAAGCAATGAGGCTCCCAGTGTTGATGGCTTCATTAAGTAAATGCCACTCGTGTCGTCAATATCATTACACTGCTGGTAAGCAACCCATAAACATCCTCGTGGGGGAAATTAGCTTTCACTCCAACCTTCTGCCAATGGTGGAGATTTGTGTTTTCCAATGCAGACAATCTGAAGCCACCAGCAGTTTTACTCTTTAGGGTCAGCACCAATCCAAAATCCCATCTAGGAGGGGAACAAAACAGGGCAGCAGGGTGAGTCTCCGGGTTCACTGGGGTTAGAAAAGGAGCTTTCCATCAGATGTTGCACTAAATTGCTACAATACTACAATTTTTAAACCCGGGACACTTTTAACTGGGACTGCTTGCTCCTTTTCATTCTCTCATGGAAATGAAAATCGCAATGGAACAACGAGTGAATATAAGCTTTCCTATTTGTCTTCTAAAAACAATATCTGG
Source organism: Australoheros facetus (assembly GCA_030220045.1). Classification (NCBI taxonomy): domain Eukaryota; kingdom Metazoa; phylum Chordata; class Actinopteri; order Cichliformes; family Cichlidae; genus Australoheros; species Australoheros facetus. Next base: position 18,050 of record JASGAU010376174.1, read on the forward strand.
CTAAAAAGTGTATAATCAGTGTATTTTGTTGAAACAGTAAAGCCTTCAAAGCCTTAAAGGATAAGCACATTACCAATGTACTACTTTACATAGACGTATTATAAATCACCCCTAGAAACAAAAATTTTATTTTTGATGATGGGGCTCAACAATTGATGAGCAGAAGCTGTTTGTATCATCGCCATGCCCCCTAATCAGTGGTCTGCTAAAAACTGATTGTGAGTGCCATCTTCCATTGATGACGTATTACCAAAAAAACATGGACAGTGTGCAGATCAGTGCTTTATCTCACCTCTCACGCTTTGTTGAATGAAAGTGAAAGCGGATGATGAACTGGAATATCGTGAGCTTACACACGGGGAGTGCGATACCCACCTACGGGGAGGAAATTCAAGTTCAAGTCCTGAGGAAATTGGCGGTGTGAGTGAAGAACAGCAGAAAGACTACACTATTGGCCAAGTGGGTGCACAGGATGCACTCTACTTCATGGCTCAGGACCTCTCTTTACCTTCTGTATTTCCCAAATTCTTCATTTCATCACACCATGTGCATCGGGCCAAGATGAGTCGGAAAACTGGAGCAATTGCAGTGTACTGTAGCACAAGTCTATAGCAATGATAGAGATACACTCACTGTCAGATCCACTTACCCTTCTTCTGTTTCTCTTGGCGACTGCACTTCTTATGTTAGGTGTGGACTGACTTGCTGGGCCTGTTGTGTTAATGTCTCATGCAGCAGCTTTTCTGGCATCAGTTCTGGGTTTGGATGAGCTTTTTCAACTAGCCTTTAGTGAATGTTTTTAGCGGCCTCTGAGTTTGTTGCCTGCAAATCTCTTATATACTGCAGGTCTGACACTGCAAGCACATCAAAATGTGCAGCACAAAGCCTTGAAGTCCCTGGTTTAAACACAAAATCATCCTGGGCACGCTTTACTTCACCGCACCAAATATTGTCCTTTAACTTTCCTTTAAATTCAGACAGACACAGAGACTTTTTCTGTTTCTATCTTAGATTTAGCTTTTTGATTTCAGTGTGCATATCCCATACGCCAACATGATAATGTTAAAAACAGATCACCAAACCACCTCGAGAGGACAGTTTAGAACAAGTATTTCTGATATCTGGTCTAAACAGCACAATATGCACATAATTGCCAGTCCAGTCCCATGTGCTGGATCAACAACATGCACACACCGAAATAGGAAGACAACACCTATAACGCATGCTGCAGATGAAGTCACAAACCCTAAATAAATATCCAAGCATCACCCATATAATCCAGCAACACACCGAGGCATACTGACCTTTTTTATGGCTTCGTAAACAGCCCTGAAAGCTGGCTGTTTGTAGTCGTGGTAAACTCCCCTGTTTCCATGCAATATGTAGATGCCACCCTCCTCAGCTGAGGCACAGTTGCTGCCGTAGATGCAGTGATCTGGGCGATAGTTCCACTGGCACGGAAACTCCAGCAAGGACTCTGTAGAAAAAAAATGCTACAAACTGGGTATCCTGTACACTTGTACAGATACGATATACGTTAGTGTGTGTCTGAGCGTGTGCACTCATACCGGGGTTGTAGTGAAAAATGATATTGAGAAGGTCCTGGTCTCCCCAGGTTATGTTCAGTTTGTATTTCTGGAGTAGAGGCATCAGGAGCTCTTCCCAGCGCAGCCCCACTGATGTCATGTCATTCTGCCAACACAGATAAGTATACACACAACAGTCAATCAACACAATTATATTTACATTGGGCTCATATCTTAACAGCTGGTGCAGGGAGCTTCACACTGAAATATTCATGGGCCTGGGTGCAAATCAACTAGAGAAGGAGGACATCTTGTGGTCAATAAAGGTAGTACACCAATGCAGTACTATATCTTTCCAACATTCAGCGTCACCTTAAAGAACACACTCCTCATCCGTGTCAGATTCATGAGCATGACCCCTGAATTGATGCCCGTCCTGCCGTAGAATGGGTGGCGGGCGAAGCGGTTGTACCAGGCGATGCGGGGCTCCTCGTGCTCTGGGGCCATAGCAGCCAGCTGAGAAGAATTAAAATCGGAAAGGAATCTCCACAAGTGGTCTACGGGTTGCAGGAAGAGGATGTCAGAGTCGACATACACAATGGAGTCAACGTCCTTTAAGATCAGCTGCAAAGGACAAAAGACAAAGACAGATGTTGCAGGGAACAGTGATAATGTTGATGCCCTAAGCATATAAAAGCACACTGAAAGTGTCAGATGCATTTTTCCACTGCAGTCATGATTAAAATAATCTCTACACAAAGCTTACGGGTAAGAAGAGTCGCTGTGAAGCGCAGGGCTTGAAGAGTTTCTTCCACTCGGCCGCATTCTCACTGGGGAACCTGATGGGGTAAACTCTGTAGTTGAACCTGGAGCGAATAAAACCAGGCCACGACTCCAACTGGAACACAAACACGAATGCAATGGTCTGCTAGCTGAAGTAACACATATGCCCTCAACAGAGAGGGCTACTAACGTTAACTTTAACCGTTAAGACTTCCCACTCACGGCTTCAATGAAGCTGGCGTGGAGCTGATCTTCTGCAAAGATGTGCAAATGGAGGCGCTTGATGCTGAAGAGCACGGCAGACTTGATCATGGTGAGAGTCTCCTCCAGCCTCTCCCCACAGGCCACCACAGACAAGTGCATGGGAGGTTCAGGTCTGGTACCAGCAGCCTCCATCTGAATCTGCTGAAGCATGATGTACCTAAAGGAAGAAGGTATCATCGGATATGTGTTATTATCAGGGAGAGCCACGCTCGGGAGAATGTTAACAAGGTGATCTGAGTCTTGTGATAGTAATAAATTTACCCTACAGGAGGTTTGGAAATCTGCTATAACTAGTTAGCATTCATGATATTCCTTCAGCCCAAATAGTAATTATATGAATGTGGCTTTAAATCATCTTTTGACTTGATCTCTACTACTACTCACACTTTAGTTTTCTGTGAAAAAGTAAGTTTTTCCAAAATGTTTTAAGCCATACCCATACTTAACTGCACACAACAATTCAAACTGTGACTCAATCCACAAACTGGTCGTTTCGGTGAGGAATTGCCCCTCTTTGTCGTTTGCGACAGGAACCTTTAAATTTTGGACTTGCAGTCAGGCAGAGCGAGTAGACTGGAGAAACTAGTTTTAAAAATGCTTTTTGCTATCCTTCCTAAGAGAACACACAAAAGCAAACATATGACTCTGCACCAACATCAACTCTGCTCTGCCGTTACATGTGCTGCAAACAATACTGTAAACAACGGAGTTGGAGTTCTCGACAAAGCTACTTTTGGCTGCTTCCCTGTAACATGTTTTAATTGGGCAAGTTTTATACCAGATGCACTTACTGACAACCCAGACAGGATTTGTGCCTCCTGCTGGAATCGAACCTGCAACCTGTCGCTTGCC